>CM071602.1:3611409-3718909 GCA_036365135.1 Miichthys miiuy | reverse complement strand
TGAAGACATTTCTTTGCATTGATGACACTCTTCATTTTCTGAAATGGTTTTCATTTAACAGGTTTAAGACTTTGTTGCCTTCTTAATGAGTTTGACACCATGAGTTGTTCAGAGGTCGTGTTGTCATACAGTATGTAATACTGTAATAATCCAGATTATGACAAGAAGCACTCAGATAGGTGAAGAGAAACGACAGTCCTTCATTACTTTAAGACATGAAGGTCAGTCAGTCCAGAACATTTCAAGAACTTTGAATGTGTCTTCAAGGTCAGTCCCAAAAACCAGTTCATCACAGTTAGCAGCCTCACAGCAGCTCAGATTAGAGCCCACATAACGCTTCACAGAGTTCAAGTAGCAGACACGTCAACATCAAGTGTTCAGAGCAGAGTGTGTGAATCACACCTTCATGGTCTGAATGACTGCAAACAAACTAACATGAAGAAGAAGACAAACACATGAATGGACATTAGCCCAGTGGAAATCTGGACTTTGGTCTGATGAGTCCAAATCTCAGAGTTCTGGTTCAGACCGCCGTGTCGTTGTGAGATGCAGAGAAGGTGAATGGATGGTATCTACATGTGTGGTTCCCACCATGAAGCATGGAGGAGGAGGTGTGATGGTGTGGAGGTTCTTTGTTGGTGATTTATTCGAAATTCAAGGCTCACTTAACCAACATGGTTACCACAGCATCCTACAGAGACATGCCATCTGTGTGGTTTGAGTTCAGTGGGACCATCATTTGATTTTCAACGAGGCAGGGACCCCAAACACACCTCCAGACTCTGGGAGGACTATGTGCTGCATCACATAACCTACTTTCACAATCCTTCACAATCACCCGACCTAAACCCAGCTGAGATTGTTTGGGATGAATGTTCTCCTCAAGAAGATGTTTGTGATGTCTTTTAGTTCTATAAGTGTGTTTGTCAGCAGTGCGAATGTTTCCCTACATGGGAGGTGACTACTGAGTCAGACACAGAAGCACTGAGGAACCAGGTGTCAATAACCATAAGCCAGGATAGAGAGGTTCAGTGAATGTGGTGTTGAAGGTGTGGAGGTGGATCAGTGTGTCAGAGCAGACTCTGTAGAAGGACAGAGAGCCAGCAGGACAGTCCACATACACTGCTACTCTGTCAGAGACCGAGGAGGAGGAGGAGGAGGAGGAGGAGGAGGAGGAGGAGTAGGAGGATGGAAGGCGTGTTCCTTTGTTATTGTGCCAGACAGAGGAACCACCATCATCAGAGCACAAAAGACTCCAGGACTGATTGTTTCCTCCAAACCTACAGTCATCACTCTTTCCTTTGCGTTGGATTCCTCTGTAACTCACTGATACATAAACCACTCCTCTCCACTCGACCTCCCAGTAACAGCGACCAGTCAGACCATCTCTACACAGCAGCTGAAGCCAGTCATCAAACCTCTCTGGATGATCAGGATACGACTGCTTTTCTGTCACCCGTGTCACCTTCCTGTTGTTGTCTGACAGTTTGAGCTTTGTGTTCACTGTGTTTGTGTCCACTGTGAGTTCACAGGCATCTGATGGAGAGAACAAGACAGAATACAGCAGCAGTTTATCAGCTAACACACCTGATGGGTTTATTTGTTGCTTTATTAACAGACTGACTGTTAATTAGATCCAAACTTCACAATGACTCGTCTTTTTGGATCTTCTTTCAAACTGAGAGTTGAATGCAGATACACAAGCTTTTGATTTAAACGACTTTAACATGTGCTGCCTTGTTTTCATGAATCAAAGTGAACAAACACTTACACTTCCTCAGACCAGGTTTCAGCCTCTGCTCTCCACCATGATCCACCCTGGAGGAAGAAACAAAGAATGAACCTTCAGAAGCTTCTTCATCAATGATCTTCAGAAAGCTTCACTCACATCCACCATCAAGACAAAACAACTTGCAATGCAAACAAGAGCAAAGAGACATGTAACCTTTATTCATCATAAATTACTGGACATGGAATAAAAATCATGCCCATTTATCTATATTAATAAACATGGAGAAAAATGGAGAAATAAGTTCATACATTTGAATCATTAACTTAACCCTAAAGAAAACATCATCCTTGGAGCTGGCAGTATGTCCATATTATAATACTTGACAATTAAATCAGATGGAGACTTTCATTCACACGATGTGGGAATGCCCCCGTTCAATATTATTAGGAGCAGATTTGTAAAATTATCTCCATATAGATTGGATGACTTTTCCTGTTCTCCACAAGTAATATCATCAAACGATAATTTTCTAACTTGAGAAAATAATGGCAGCAGATCCACAGCAACAATTAGGACGGTCATCAGGGACTTTGTCAGCTGGTGTGAGCTCAACAAGCTTCAGCTCAACACCAGCAAGACGAAGGAGATGATTGTTAATTTCAGGAGGAAAACATCTCACTTCACACCAGTGAACATCCAGGGATCGGACATAGAGGTGGTGGAGAGCTACAGATTCCTGGGTGTTCACCTCAACAACAAACTGGACTGGACTGACAACACCCACGCTCTCTACAAGAAGGGCCAGAGTCGCCTCCACCTGCTGAGCAGACTGAGGTCAGATTGTACACTGCTGTAACAAGAGAATTTCCCTGTTGTGGGATAAATAAAGCATAATCTAATCTAATCTAATCTAATCTAATCTAACTAGGTGGAAACCACCACATTTAGTTTATCACTGGTGTGATGGAGATATAATTACTTGCAATGGCCACTAGATACACTTGTACAACCCTAACAGTCCAGCCGTAACCTCTGTCTTTGGAGTTCAGAAGTGTATTCACTTCATTCATAAACACAACTCCTTCTCAAGGAACGATGTCCTGGACGACTGAGAACCTACTTTTTCTTAATTTCTTCTAGACATGGATTTTCTGTTCTTGCTGTATGTGTGAAGTGTTAATAGGATAACAGATGTCCTTTGAAAGACATTCAAAGGATGATAAAGTTTTTAAATGATCTAATGATGATCAATGATCTAATATTAGACCAGTTAGGTGGTCAGTCTCAGTTGACAGTGACTCTCAGCAGTGCTGCTGGTTCAGACTGTGAACCAACAGTCCTCAGCCTGTCAGTGTGACAGAGAAACAGTGTGTGAGCTCTTGTTGTCTCTTCATACCTGAGAGTGTCCAGTCTCCATTGTGGATCCTCCAGCCCAGCAGACAGCAGCTTCACTCCTGACTCTCCTGGATGATTGTAGCTCAGGTCCAGCTCTCTCAGATGGGAGGGGTTGGATCTCAGAGCTGAGGCCAGAGAAGTACAACCTTCCTCTGTGATCAGACATCCTGACAGCCTGGTTACACACACACACACACACACACACACAATGTTAGTTTTAGGTTTTGTGGAACAGTGTGTGCCCATTTATTAGTATAATTTTCCCAACTAGAATTAGAGACAGAATCGGTTAACATTATGATCTACAGAGTGAATTTTCTGCATAATTAAAGAAGGAAGAGTTGTTACATCAGTGATTTTGACTATACTCTACACACTACAGGTGTTGGCATCATCAGTGATGTCAACCTGCAAATATCAAGGTCAAATAATATTTCAATGGACGAAGAGAAGCTGAATCCTGACCTGAGAGTCTTCAGTGTACAGCGTCGACTCTTCAGTCCAGCAGAGAGCAGCTTCACTCCTGAATCCTGTAGATCGTTGTTACTCAGGTCCAGCTCTCTCAGAGCAGAGGATTTGGAGCTGAGAACTGATGAGAACTCCTCACAGCATTTCTCTGTGAGGTTGGTTTGATTCAACCTGGTGTAAATAAGTAAAAACGTGCCTTTAATCTTTACTTAAGCATCTCAAATGTTTCAGCGTCAGTGAGCTGAAGAGGGTTTCAGTGTTATTTGTGATTTAGAGAGTAAACATATTGTGATCCACACATGGTCAAGGCTAAAGCCCACGCAACAAACCAAAGAGAAAAAAATCTGGTATTTTAATCTATACATTTTTTGCCAATGGATAATCTGTATGCTTCATGCAATGTAAAAATAGACCATAGAGTATTTCATATTTTGAGTTATGGGGTGACAAAATCTATCAATTACACTGTTAAATGTTTAACTATATTGCATTCTATATTTCATGTACTTTTTAAGAAAACGACAACCCTTTATGAATTACTGTTATTTTAACGAATTTCTGCAAAAGGTTTTCCTGTGAGGAGTTTTGTTTATAACAGAACTAAAGAAGCCTCTTGGTTGTAGATCCGTAAAGATGTTTCACCTCTCGCCCAAGTCCAGTTGCCCTTGATTTAACCCGTTTTTAAAGAAAAGTTACCTGGACGACTGAGAACCATTTTTTGTTGATAACCTTCATGGTTATGGGTCAGATTCCTCATTATGGGAGGACTTCTGAGAGATAACGTCTCCCCGGTCATGCCAGGTGACTCCGAACCACCTTGTGTTTGTAAGGGGCCTCTGACCTTTCAGCTGAAATACTTGTATTACTCTTATTATTCATTATTATTCTTTGTAACCATCTTATTACATATTACAGTTGTATGCTCAAATCATTTTCTTAACCTCTCTTAGCCTTACTCTGTTGAATAAATCAAGGACAAAGACAGTATTGGAGTAACTTTGTTCATTTGTTCTTTGCCCACCATAATTTCCTCAACATGGTACAATAAAGTGTTCACAAAAGCATAGCAAAAGTGTAGTCTTACCTGAGAATCTCCATTACACAGTGCGGACTCTGCAGCCCAGCAGAGAGCAACTTCGCTCCTGAATCCTGCAGGTCATTGTCACTCAGGTCCAGCTCTTTCAGAGTTGAAGACTGGGAGCTGAGAACTGATGACAGAGTGTCACAACTTCTTGTTGACAGATTACAGCGACTCAGTCTAAAAGAAAGTTATTGATGAAGACAATCAGTGACACATGTAAAAACATCACATTTCTTTCCATTTACTGAGTTGATGAGCTGAGTAATCATTAATTGGAGTCTCGGGTAATAAGAACATTTTTTTGGATGATTACTGTTTTTTGTTGAAAATATCACTGGAAACAACAATTTAGCTGCATTTCAAAATATGCAATCTGTGGAATGAACAGAAAAAGATGAAGTGCATTTTTAAATCACAATGGCCACATGCGTACTGAAAACATTTTTTAACATCAAATCATCAACTAATTACTTAATACAGTTATTATCTTTGGTGTCTGTGCACTTACAGAGCTTTGTTGGAGGCTTTGACCACTGGCAGCATCCTCAGAAGAACCTCCTCTGAAGCAGAGTATTTCTTCAGGTCAAACACGTCCAGATCTTTGTCTGATGACAGTAAGATGAAGACCAGAGCTGACCACTGAGCAGGAGTCAGTTTATCTGTGGAGAGACTTCCTGAACTCAGGTACTGTTGGATCTCCTCCACTAGAGAAAGATCATTCAGTTCATTCAGACAGTGGAACAGATTGATGCTTCTCTCTGGAGACAGATTCTCACTGATCTTCTTCTTGATGTACTCGACTGTTTTATGATTGGTCTGTGAGCTTCTTTTCTTGTTCAGTAGGCCTTCAGGAGATTGGTCTGATTGGTCTCCAGTGAAAGACCCAGGAGGAAGCGGAGGAACAAGTCCAGGTGTCCATTTGGACTCTGTAAGGCCTTGTCAATAGCAAACCTGTGGACCTCCGTCACAGATGTTTTGGTGAAAAACATTCGCACACGTTCAAACGTTTGCCCTGGCTCAGACATCACATTCTTGCGTCTGTTAATGAGTTTCCTCTCTACATGTAAAGCTGCCAAAAACTCCTGAACACTCAGATGGATGAAGCTAAACATCTTGTCATCTTCTTTCTTCTTCCCACGTTCTTCTTTAAAGATCTCTGTGAACACTCCTGAACACACTGAGGCTCCTCTGACATCAAAGCCACTCTCTTTTAGATCTTTCTCGTAGAAGATCAGGTTGCCCTTTTCCAGCTGCTGTAACGCCAGTTTTGATAATGACTTGATGTACTGAATGCACTGTTTTTGGTTATTCCTGTCTTTTGTCCGATCGATCTGAAACACCAGGAATTCGGTGTACATCTCAGTCAGGGTCTTGGGCAGCTCTCCTCCCTCTCTGGTCTTCAACAGATCCTCCAGAACTGTAGCAGTGATCCAGCAGAAGACTGGGATGTGGCACATGATGTGGAGGCTTCGTGATGTCTTGATGTGGGAGATGATTCTGCTGGCCTGCTCTTCATCTCTGAATCTCTTCTTGAAGTACTCCTCCTTCTGAGGGTCAGTGAACCCTCTGACCTCTGTCATGATGTCGACAAAATCAGAATGGATCTGATTGGCTGCTGCAGGTCGTGTGGTTATCCAGAGGCGAGCAGAAGGAAGCAGATTTCTCTTGATGAGGTTTGTCAGCAGCTCATCCACTGAGGTCGACTCTGTAACATCAAAGTCTGTGTCCTGGTTTTTATTGGTAGAGCAGTCCAGTTGAAGTCGGCTCTCATCCAGTCCATCCAAAACAAACAGAACTTTGAATTCACTTCTGTCATAGTTGGTGATTCCTGATGACTGCAGAGTTGTAAAGATGTAATTAAGAGCTTCTTCTGGGATGACTCTGGCCTCAGTGATACATTTATGAATGAGCTTTGTCAAAGAAAACTTTTGTCCCTTCTTTAAGTTCAGCTGGCGAAAGGTGAAGGGGAATATGAGATGCACATCCTGATTGGCTCTTCCTTCAGCCCAGTCCAACAGAAACTTGCACGTAAGAAATGTTTTTCCAATTCCTGCGATTCCAGTGGTCAGCACTGTTCTTATGGGTTTATATCTTCCAGAGGGAGGTTTGAACATGTCAGTGCATTCAATTGATTTCTCTGTATCTGCTGGTTTCCCTGCTGCCTCAATCTGCATGACCTCATGCTGTGTGTTGATGTGGATGTCACCCCCAGCTGTGATGTACAGATCTGTGTAGATATCAACCAGACATTCCTCATCCTTCTTCTGTGCCCACCCCTCTTGTGCACACATGAACTTGTCCTGGAGGTTTGATTGAAGTAACTGTTGGTAATATGAGATGTGTCGTGGCTCTGGTACTGGAACAATCTCATCTGTGACATAAACAGGAAAAAAACACACAACATACTGTAGAATTAGACTGTATCTTTACTGATGCTTCTTTTCTCAAAAACATCCACACACAACAGAACACATTTTTGTCTGAACAGAAACTAAAATGCAGTCAAACTGTCTTTTAAAAGGAGTGGGAGATTACACTGATTGACACCTTAATTAATTAAGAGACTAACTGGTGGAGAGTCTGAGTGGGGAGTACTCAGACAAACGTCTTCAAGGCGAAACATCTTCATGGATCTACAAACAAGTCCAGTTGCCTCAGACTTAACCTTTTTTGAAGAAAGATGACCTGGATGACTGAGAACATTCACAGACTTCTATTCAAGATCTTAAGATCTGAAATTAATGCATTTTAAAACTTTCAGGTCTGCAGATTGAGCTGATTTCACTCAGTTATAACAGAGTCATGATTTTGTCAAGCTTAAAACCTACACTTTGTCTGTCAGGGCTTCCATACAAACCGGAGATACAGCAGCTTTACCTTCACTCTGAGAGGAGGAAGGTCCTCTGTTCTCTGAAGTCTCTCCAAAATCTATGACATCCACTGACCCTGAGAGAAAGGGAGAGACTATGAATTTTTAACCTCATCCTCATCCATCACATGGAAATGGCTGCAGGCAAAACCTTTAACAGGATGACAGGACTACGACTGTCAATGAAATAAACTGATACAGTATTAAGATCAGATAGAGTCATAACACCTCATCCTCTCAAACAACAAGGACTGATAACTTAAACCTTTTCTCATAATTATGAGCTCAGACCTCCACTTGTTTTTCTTTGGTGAATACAATGATCTTCTGTACTGAGAGACCCCGTTCCTTTAAATATTGTGTCACTCTTTATATACCTGAAAATAGAAAAATAAGGAATGTGACTGACCTTCTGGTCCTGAGCTCGTCTCTGACAGACTCTGGACCAGATCGTTCCTGTTGATCTTCGCTAAAACCTTCTTGGTCACCTTCAGAGCTCCATGAAGTTTATAGGTGTCCACCATCAGATCCACGATGTCCCGTCTGTCTGCCTTCTCCAGCTTGGACACTTTGATGGTTTGGTATCCATCCCGGACGTCAGGCTGCTTCAGATACCATTTGAAGTCCTTCAGTTCATCGTCTGTCAAATCCTCCAGAGTGTTCAAAAGGTCCTCTGACGACATCGTGGCTAAAATCAGGCAGTATCGTCAACCTGAAGGAAAAGTATGACAGTAAAAGCTCTATAAAATTTAAACTTAACGTAAAAACAACGCTATACACAAAGTACAATAGAGACTGATATAAATGTCATTTTTAGTTTTGTATGTGTTTTTGTCATTAACTAAAGTATGGATGAAGCTGGTGATGATGATGGTGCTAGTTGAAAGTTGAGTCTTCAAGTATATTGAAAAAGCAACTTTAGTTGAGTGACAGACTTGTTTACAGTGACGTGAAAGGATTAAAATAAACTATACGCTTCACATGACATTACAAATGTATCTACAAAGTTATCTACACGATGAGCTGAAGCATAAAAAAGACAAACACAAGACTCTTACCTCTGAACGTTTGGAGAAAATTACAACATGTCAAAGTTCAGTCATTCTGCTGTGTGGCTGCAGGCACAGCCTGTATTGTAAAATGAAGAATGAGGAAATGGATGAGGAAATACAGGCTGTGTCTGCAAGCAGTAAAATTCCAACTTCACCTTTTTCAGGTTCCTGTTTTTATGAAATATCCTGTGCTGTTCCTACAACAGCACAATAAACTCTTATTGACTCTAACAGTTCCAAGCAGAAATACATTTTTGACGCAACAGATTGAAAACTCATAATATGTGCTGACTACTTTACTCTGCTTAACATCCTAATGACTCATGTTTCCAAACCCAAGCCAAACACTTTTCTATCTTACAGAACTTTGTTTTAAATCAGTGACTCTCAAACTGGTACATGAGCTCCCTCTAACATGGAGGAATTGCCAAAATATAACTTTTAAATTAAATAAATTTAAAAGAATATAATACTGTGTTTTCTGTAATATGTTTACAATTGTTTCATTGTAAGCCGACTACATAGTCAAATTCGAGTGTGTGCATACGTTATCCATGATTAGTTACCAACTAAACTGTAATGCTGAAATAACACTACTAAAACTACAATCGTGGCTGCAAATGGGAACTATTATGAAGAGAAATGTGGATCAGGAGGCGAATATTTTGACAAATGACTTAAAACTATCAGAGCCTGCAGTGATCAGATGCACATATATTGCCTGCAGTAATCTAAATGATGAATATGACCAGAACATGAATGAACAAAAACACCACAATCTGTTCATATACAGATAGAGTATTTACTGCCAAAATAACTGAAATTACATTTCCTTCTGTCTTCCATTCAACAATAATAATTCAGCTAAATCAAAACTGTTATACATGTGTTTGCAGAAGTGGATTTATTGTATATGCATGCTTATTTATATATAAAGTAAAATAATCAGATTGCAAAATATAGAAAACCCAAAACTAAAATCTTAATATTCATCCTTTTTCAAAGATATTTCACACAGTGTACTTTCAGTGCATTCACCATATTTTTGTTGGTGAGTTAGCATTACTTACAAAAGATTTGTGTGGAAGTGTCTCACACACTGGAGGAGACTCTCTGTTCTACAGTGAACACAAAGATGCTGCAGAACTGGGCCACCCAAACCCAAACCCAAACCCAGGATAGAGAGGTTCAGTGAATGTGGTGTTGAAGGTGTGGAGGTGGATCAGTGTGTCAGAGCAGACTCTGTAGAAGGACAGAGAGCCAGCAGGACAGTCCACATACACTGCTACTCTGTCAGAGACCGAGGAGGAGGAGGAGGAGGAGGAGGAGGAGGAGGAGGAGGAGGAGGAGAGGAGGACTAATCTTCTGTTATTGTGCCAGACAGAGTAACCATTAACATCCGAACAGAACACACTCCAGGACTGATTGTTTCGTCCAAACCTGCAGTCAGCACCGTATCCTCTCCTCCTGATTCTTCTGTAACTCACTGATACATCAACATCTCCACACCACTCGACCTCCCAGTAACAGCGACCAGTCAGACCATCTCTACACAGCAGCTGAGGCCAGTACGCAAATCTCTGTGAATGATCATGATACGGCTGCTCCTCTGTCACGACTGTCACCTTCCTGTTGTTGTCCGACAGTTTGAGCTTTGTGTTCACTGTGTTTGTGTCCACTGTGAGTTCACAGGCATCTGATGGAGAGAACAAGACAGAATACAGCAGCAGTTTATCAGCTAACACACCTGATGGGTTTATTTGTTGCTTTATTAACAGACTGACTGTTAATTAGATCCAAACTTCACAATGACTCGTCTTTTTGGATCTTCTTTCAAACTGAGAGTTGAATGCAGATACACAAGCTTTTGATTTAAACTACTTTAACATGTGCTGCCTTGTTTTCATGAATCAAAGTGAACAAACACTTACACTTCCTCAGACCAGGTTTCAGCCTCTGCTCTCCACCATGATCCACCCTGGGGGAAGAAAGAAAGCCAGCTAACATTATATTTGTTCACTGACTTCACTGGATACTAAAGAAAATATCTTTGGAGCTGGCAGTGTGCCCTCATTACAATAGTCTTGTAGGCTTTCTTGCATATGATGTGGGAATGCCCCCCTGTTCAATATTTCTGGAAGCAAGTTTGTAAAATTATTATTGTTACCCTGTGATATTATCAAGATAATTTCATAACTTAAGCATGTCTCCGAGAAAGGCAAGCTGGATCCACAGCAGCAACAAGGTTTCTAGCAACAAGGCAGATACATTCACATAAATGGTGGATGCATATATATCAAACAGCCAGTGCCACTTTATTAGGTACACCTGTAAATCTATTGCAATTTATTTATATTTAGTATTTTTATATTTTTACATTCTTGTGCGTAAAAATCATAAAATATTTTCTGGCAGTTGTACTGGAATGCTACAGGTGTACCTAATCTACACAAACGTGTGTGTTCCTGTGATTTGTCTTTTACCATAAAACTGACAGTCACAAGAGGAATTCTGTGTTGTAGTAAAATAACCACTGAATCTTGATCAGTACAAGGTCAATCTCAGTTGGGACAGGAACTCTCAGCACATCACATGAACATGAACCAACAGTCCTCTGCCTGTCAGTGTGACAGAGAGACAGTGTTTCTTGTTGTCTCTTCATACCTGAGAGTGTCCAGTCTCCAGTGTGGATTCTTCAGTCCAGCAGACAGCAGCTTCACTCCTGACTTTCCTGGATGATTGTAGCTCAGGTCCAGCTCTCTCAGATGGGAGGGGTTGATTCTTATAGCTGAGGCCAGAGAAGCACAACCTTTCTCTGCAATCAGACAACCTGACAGCCTGGACAAAACACACACAGACACACACACACAGATATTAAGTATCATCAGTGATGTCATCTTGTATGTCCTGCAACAATAGCCACCTGGATGATCTGAATCCTCACCTGAGAGTTTCCAGTGTACAGTGTGGACTCTCCAGTCCAGCAGAGAGCTGCTTCACTCCTGAATCCTGCAAGTCGTTGTTACTCAGGTCCAGCTCTCTCAGACGTGAGGACTGGGAGCTGAGAACTGATGAAAACTCCTGACAGCAATTCTCTGTGAGCTTTGTTTGGTTCAACCTATAAATGAGAAAAACACATTTTCCTATGTTTTAGCTTTTAGTGCCTCAGAACTGCAATACAGGTTTTGTATATGTATCAAGCGCATCTGTTTGTTGTTTTTATGTTTCAGTGCAAACATATGATGATCTGAACACATTCAGGGTTACGCACATTGTTGAAATCATATAATTAGTTTTCTATAATATTGTGAATGTTGGATGGACAATACAGTTCTACACCAAAGCATCAGATCAAGATCTGACCTGAGAGTCTCCAGTGCACAGTGTGGACTCTGTAGTTCAGGAGAGAGCAGCTTCACTCCTGAATCCTGCAGGTTGTTGTTACTCAGGTCCAGCTCTCTCAGAGTAGAAGACTCAGAGCTGAGAACTGAGTTCACAGCTTGACAGCTTCTCCATGACAGACTACAGTCACTCAGCCTGAAGAGGAGATGGAGATAAAGACATACTGTAGCGTAGGGGCCGAAAAAGATGCATGCAAGGTTAAAGTTGGGTGCCAGACAGGAGCACAAGGCAACCTGCTGTTTCTTTGTCAAATATGAAAAAAAAATAGTGTGGTGAATTCAATTCAGTTTGTGGAAAAAAAGTATATCCAAAAGTTCAGTTCAGTCTTATGTAATGTCTGTATGTATGCATGTGTATATGTGGAGGAAGATGGGGACAGGGAACAGGGAGAGGTTTTGCTGTATCCGGTGGAAGACAAGACAGTGGCTGAGAGGGGTGAAGAAGCCTGGAGAGCGACAGGCCGAGACCACTTATCTGTGCGTTTGGTGGAGCTCAGACTGGTTGTAACTCTGAGTACCGCGTAAAAAGACATCCGATGACTTTGCACACACTCCGGGGTTGCTTTTAGTCCTTCTCAGCTTTTTTTAACTCCTCAATAGAACGATATGTTTGGTTTTTCTCCTCTTTCTCTCACTTCCTCCTAATCTCCCCCCAGCTCCCAGGTGTACTTAATTGTTTACTAGTCCCTCCCCTTACCTCTGAGGAGGGAATGCAGTGATTCACTTCCTGCCACAATACACAGACATTTAGATTTCCTTATTTTTATTGATAAGTCACCATATGGTGTATCACGTGATGCAGGCTAGCTAGACCTGCAGTCATCACTGTAGCCTGGGCCATATTATCCAATCGGTGCACACCCACTTGAGGCAAAATACCAGAAGTATTGTTATCATTGCAAACTGCATATGTCTTGGGCAAAAATGAAAAGCCTGACAGATGTAGCAACAGTTACTAGGGTTGAGGTGGTTGAAAACTTTAATGTTTCCTGCTCTTTCACATTGATACGAGAAACCCATAAAAAGGGAAAACACAGCACTACACAAAAGTATCATGGTGTGATCTTACCAGAGCATTTCCAGTGTACACTGTGGACTCTCCAGTCCAACAGAAAGAAGCTTCACTCCTAAATCCTGCAGGTCGTTGTTACTCAGGTCCAGCTTTCTTAGAGTAGAGGACTGGGTTATGAGAAGTGATGAGAACTCCTCACAGCATTTCGTTGTGAGGCCAGTTTGACATAACCTGATGAAAAACAAAAGACATTTTCCTTTACGTTTTTAGGTGATGGCCCGATGCCTTCAGACTGTGCTGCGCTGGTCTGCCTCTGTTTTCTTTCAGACTTTATAAACTGGGTCATGCCAAGATAGCTTCCTCTTACCTTGTCTCTTCCTTTTGCTTTTGCTCTTAGTCCTCCTGGAAGGCTTGTTATACATGTGTTTGCAGAAGCAGATTTATTGTATATGTATGCTTATTTATATAAGGAAAATAATCAGATTGCAAAATATAGAAAACCCAAAACTAAAATCTTAATGTTCATCCGTTTTCAAAGATATTCTTAGCACCTAAAACTACACTACTGATTACTGACATAATACAATATGGTTTGCTTAAACTAAACTGCTTAAATTAAACTAAACGTATTAAGTCATTTTTGGTTCACTTTAACAGATTGATGTTTCAGTGTGGTCCTCCCTCTTTGTTATGCTCTTAAACGAACCAAGAAGTGGCATATCAAACCAAAGTTAAAAATCCTGTATCATAGGATTTGTCCTTTAACGTCCACATAAAACAAATTTCGAGTACTGCATTCTTCCACTTACGTAACATCGCCAAAATCAGACGCATCGTGTCTCAAGCGGATGCAGAAAAACTAGTCCACGCATTTGTTACTTCTAGGCTGGACTATTGTAACTCTTTGTTATCAGGTTGCTCCAATAAGTCTCTGAGGACTTTGCAGTTAATTCAGAATGCTGCTGCACGTGTTCTGACAGGAACCAAGATCAGAGATCACATCTCTCCCATTCTGGCTTCCTTGCACTGGCTACCTGTTAAATCTAGAATAGAATTTAAAATTCTTCTCCTTACTTACAAAGCTCTTCATGGTCAGGCACCATCATATCTAAAAGAGCTCATAGTACCTTACTACCCCTCTAGAACACTGCGCTCTCAGGATGCTGGGTTCTTTGTGGTTCCTATAGTTTCCAAAAGTAGGCTCCTCTTCTGTGGAACAAACTACCATTCTGGGTTCTGGAGGCAGACACAGTCAACACCTTTAAGAGTAGACTTAAGACTTTCCTCTTTGATAGAGCTTATAGTTAGTGCTGGCTCAGGTCATCCCTTAGTTATGCTGCCATAGGACTAGACTCTCTCTGTCTCTGTCTGTCTCTTTCAGGGTTATGCCTAGTCAGGCACGGTATTGGTTGAAGATGCAGACACATCTCCCTTTACTGAAAACTCTCTCTCTCTCTCTCTCTCTCTCTCTCTCTCTCTCTCTCTCTCTCTGGGCAAGTTTTTCCTCACTCGAACCGAGGGTCTAAGGACAGAGGGTGTCACTCCCTGTACAGATTGTAAAGCCCTCCGAGGCAAATGTACTTTGTGACTTTGGGCTGTACAAATAAAATTTGATTTGATTTGATTTAAAGTGCAGACATATGTTCATTAACGACACAGTAGAAACCAAAGGAATATGTCTGTAAACTGTACAGTTTATCAACAAAAATCCATATTTGTTTCAATAATGCAGAAACTCAGTGTTACACTCACAAACACACAGAAGCTGAATCCTGACCTGAGAGTCTTCAGTGTACAGTGTGGACTCTTCAGTCCAGCAGAGAGCAGCTTCCCTCCTGAATCCTGCAGGTCATTGTTACTCAGGTCCAGCTCTCTCAGATGTGAGGACTTGGAGCTGAGAAGTGATGAGAACTCCTGACAGCATTTCTCTGTGAGGCCGGCTTGATTTAACCTGATAATAATCAATAAAACAAACATGTTATAGATACCATCACAGAACAGTTCAATGTCAGTGAACAGGACTAATTTCCAATATGACTCAAAGTGTAAACAATGCATGGTCACAATTTTAAGATTCATGTACAGAAAAGATGTCTAAGCTCCAGTTGGCTTTTTTTTTTTATCATCTCCTATTGTTTCATAGGAATAAGAATTCCACATAAAACAGTGTTACACAAAAGCAGAACAGTGTGATCTGACCTGAGAGTCTCCAGTGTACAGTGTGGACTCTCCAGTCCAGCAGAGAGCAGCTTCACTCCTGAATCCTGCAGGTCGTTGTTACTCAGGTCCAGCTCTCTCAGACGTGAGGACTGGGAGCTGAGAACTGATGACAGAGCTTCGAAGCTTTTCTCTGACAGATTACAGCCACTCAGACTGAAGTGGAGTTAATAATAAAGACAATCAATAATACTGTTTGCAAAAAAAGATTTGAAAAAATGTACAAATAATATAATTAATTACTCAGTTGTAGTTATTATCTTTGGTGTCTGTGCACTTACAGAGCTTTGTTGGAGGCTTTGACCACTGGAAGCAGACTCAGAAGAACCTCCTCTGAAGCAGAGTATTTCTTCAGGTCAAACACGTCCAGATCTTTGTCTGATGACAGTAAGATGAAGACCAGAGCTGACCACTGAGCAGGAGTCAGTTTACCTGTGGAGAGACTTCCTGAACTCAGGTACTGTTGGATCTCCTCCACTAGAGAAAGATCATTCAGTTCATTCAGACAGTGGAACAGATTTATGCTTCTCTCTGGAGACAGATTCTCACTGATCTTCTTCTTGATGTACTCGACTGTTTTATGATTGGTCTGTGGGCTTCTTTGCTTGTTCAGTAGGCCTTCAGGGAGATTGGTCTGATTGGTCTCCAGTGAAAGACCCAGGAGGAAGCGGAGGAACAAGTCCAGGTGTCCATTTGGACTCTGTAAGGCCTTGTCAATAGCAAACCTGTGGACCTCCGTCACAGATGTTTTGGTGAAAAACATTCGCACACGTTCAAACGTTTGCCCTGGCTCAGACATCACATTCTTGCGTCTGTTAATGAGTTTCCTCTCTACATGTAAAGCTGCCAAAAACTCCTGAACACTCAGATGGATGAAGCTAAACATCTTGTCATCTTCTTTCTTCTTCCCACGTTCTTCTTTAAAGATCTCTGTGAACACTCCTGAACACACTGAGGCTCCTCTGACATCAAAGCCACTCTCTTTTAGATCTTTCTCGTAGAAGATCAGGTTGCCCTTTTCCAGCTGCTGTAACGCCAGTTTTGATAATGACTTGATGTACTGGATGTACTGAATGCACTGAATGCACTGTTTTTGGTTATTCCTGTCTTTTGTCCGATCGATCTGAAACACCAGGAATTCGGTGTACATCTCAGTCAGGGTCTTGGGCAGCTCTCCTCCCTCTCTGGTCTTCAACAGATCCTCCAGAACTGTAGCAGTGATCCAGCAGAAGACTGGGATGTGGCACATGATGTGGAGGCTTCGTGTTGTCTTGATGTGGGAGATGATTCTGCTGGCCTGCTCTTCATTTCTGAATCTCTTCTTGAAGTACTCCTCCTTCTGAGGGTCAGTGAACCCTCTGACCTCTGTCATGATGTTGACAAAATCAGAATGGATCTGATTGGCTGCTGCAGGTCGTGTGGTTATCCAGAGGCGAGCAGAAGGAAGCAGTTTTCTCTTGATGATGTTTGTCAGCAGCTCATCCACTGAGGTCGACTCTGTAACATCAAATTTAACTGCCTGGTTTTTATTGGTAGAGCAGTCCAGTTGAAGTCGGCTCTCATCCAGTCCATCCAAAACAAACAGAACTTTGAATTCACTTCTGTCATAGTTGGTGATTCCTGATGACTGCAGAGTTGTAAAGATGTAATTAAGAGCTTCTTCTGGGATGACTCTGGCCTCAGTGATACATTCATGAATGAGCTCTGTCAAAGAAAACTTTTCCCCTGTCCATAAGTTCAGCTGGCGAAAGGTGAAGGGGAATATGAGATGCACATCCTGATTGGCTCTTCCTTCAGCCCAGTCCAACAGAAACTTGCACGTAAGAAATGTTTTTCCAATTCCTGCGATTCCAGTGGTCAGCACTGTTCTTATGGGTTTATATCTTCTAGAGGGAGGTTTGAACATCTCACTGGGTTTAATTGATTTCTCTGTATCTGCTGGTTTCCCTGCTGCCTCAATCTGCATGACCTCATGCTGTGTGTTGATGTGGATATCACCCCCAGCTGTGATGTACAGCTCTGTGTAGATATCAACCAGACGTTCCTCATCCTTCTTCTGTGCCCACCCCTCTTGTGCACACATAAACTTGTCCTGGAGGTTTGCTTGAAGCAGCTGTTGATAATATGAGATGTGTCGTGGCTCTGGTACTGGAACAATCTCATCTGTGACATAAACAGGAAAAAAAACTTGTTTTGCTAAAAGGCTTGTTTCTAAAGAAAAACTGAAATACTGAAGTACGTTAGTGTTAACTGCAGGTCTGATGGTGCTGACTGAAACTTATTAGTATTAGTAAGATTGTTCAAAAATGTATTTTACTAAAAATACATTTTTGAACAATCTCCTGCAGCTCAGACCACGGTTATAACAATCCCACTTTTAGTTTATGGATGTAGAATGTCTTCAATGATCGCTTCTGGGATCTACTTTGAGGGAACTGATTTAATGCTTTTTAAAACTTTTAAGACCTGCACCTCCTCCGTCTTTGCCTTCACTCCGTTATAATGAAGTCATAATATCTAATGCATAGAGTAAAACTTACATAGACCTCTACATTTTGGCTGTCAGGGCTTCCATACAAACCAGAGAATACAGCAGCTTTACCTTCACTCTGAGAGGAGGAAGGTCCTCTGTTCTCTGACCCTGAGAGAGAGACAGAGAGAGAGAGAAGAAACTTTTAACTTCATCCACATTTAACTGTTAGAGTTAAGCCACAACAAATCGCTGAAAGCTCTCTGCTCAGGCAACAGTTGCCTCACGACGTTGCTGTCAGTAAGTAAAAACTTGCTGCTAGCAAGAAATCCATCACATGGAAATGTCTGCAAGTAAAACCTTCAACAGAATGATGGGACTACAACTGTCAATGAAATAAACTGTGAAAAAATGTACATATTCCTTAAAGAGATAATTTGGGAGGTACTTATAGTCAGTGTGTTACCAACAGACGTGTTCAGCACGCCTCTTGCTGTCATATCTGCACATTTTTGTTTTGACCGCAGGGCTACACTGTCAGACTATCCCAAACCATCCCTTTAAGGATACCAATAATACATACAATATTCTGACAAAACAATATTCTGACTACATATATGTCCCTTTATAATGTGATACAGAAGGACGTTGCTGGTGTTTGAAAAATGAGCAAGTACACTGCTAGACACCACTGCATACTGGTCCTTTAATATTTCCAGTATCTCAAACCAAGTAGTAAATACAACCTAAACCTTTTCTCATACAAATAATATAATTAGTCCTCCGACTTCCATGCTGTTGTAGTATTGTGTTGTCAACCCTCTCTTTATATGTGAAAGTACAAAATATAAAAATAAGGAATGTGACTGACCTTCTGGTCCTGAGCTCGTCTCTGACAGACTCTGGACCAGATCGTTCTTGTTGATCTTCTCTAAAACCTTCTTGGTCACCTTCAGAGCTCCATGAAGTTTATAGGTGTCCACCATCAGATCCACGATGTCCCGTCTGTCTGTCTTCTCCAGCTTGGACACTTTGATGGTTTGGTATCCATCCCGGACGTCAGGCTGCTTCAGATACCATTTGAAGTGCTTCAGTTCATCGTCTGTCAAATCCTCCAGAGTGTTCAAAAGGTCCTCTGACGACATCGTGGCTAAAATCAGGCAGTATCGTCAACCTGAAGGAAAAGTATGACACAATGTATCAGAGCAGCAGCAGGAGTTGTGATTGGCTGACTGAGCTGTGTTTGTGGTATTTGTGTACAGAGACTGCAGAGCCCTGCTTCTGCTCTGCAGGCTGGACTTAATGTAATTTTTGCACACTGCCTGCCTGCACTTCTTTCAATTATCCCATTAATGAATAACAACTTAGCAGCCGGAGGACATCAGAGGCTTAGCTGAGGCTAAAGTGTTGGATGAAGTGAAATCTTGACCTGATGATGGCCAAGATGATGTGATTACTCGTCAAGTACATTAAATAAACAGCAATATTCTTAATATCTATCTAATCTAATAATATCTAATCTAGAGACAGAGACCTTTTCATAGTGACATGGAATGAATAAAAATAAAATGAGCTTTACAACAAATAAAACAAAAGAACAAAACCAAAAGACTCTTACCGTCTCTGAAGGTTTAGAGAACAACACATGTCCACAACATCATAGTCCAGCATTCTGCAGTCTGGCTGCCGCTCCTAGGTCATGCAATAACTGAAGAATGAGGAAATACAGGCTGTCTGTATGCAGAAGTGAAGCTCCACTTTTTTCTGGTTCCTGTTCTTATAAAACACCGTTGCACATTATGAAATCAGCACAGCCACGTGATGTTTTTTTGTGTTCAGTTGACACGACGATGGCTGAACCTCTGTTTTAAATTGTACCAAATACTTCATGCTGAATGTTTGGGACGTGTCAAAAATGACTCACAAATCATCTAGAACATTTCCATTTGATGGTAAAACTTACCCACACTGAGAGGAACAGGTAACCTTATATGGCAGTTTTAGGGGTGTTGATTATGCTAATAAACACAGACTTCCACAATATTATTTGATTTTATTTATTTGTATTCTGATGTGTTTTGCAGTGACAGTCAACTGTCTTTTTTCAGTGACATTGGTTTTATTTCTTCTACTGCGTCTCTACACCACGACACAACATAATTCATTCATTTCACAAGAATGGCACGTCTATGGACATACAGATGGATGGACAGACAACAGCAGTCAAATGAAAAAATGAAAAACATTTCAACCTGTAATAATTAACAACAGATAAACAACAATAATCTGATTTTGTCTTGTTAAATATATCACTGCTATATATATATAAGTCCCATTTAGAAAACCTGTGTATGCCTATGCATTTTAAGCTTTTTGCATGTCATTTAATGGAGTTATAGATGGCACAGTTTATGCAAGTTTTGGACATGCAGGAGAGAACAAAGTCAGGTGACCTTTATCAGGTGACCTTTGTCATCATGGTAATAGTCAGGTAACGTTGTGAAACAGGCACAGCTTTCATCATCAAAACTACTTGGTCAGGTTTAGGAAAGCATCATAGTTTGGATTAAAACAAGTTACTTATGTCACTGAAGTTACATACATACAGTGAGCTACATTACCTATGTAACATTAATACGTTACACAATCAAGCAAATGAGAATATTAAAATGAGGTAAAGTTGACTTTTAGTTTCACATAGGACAGAAACAGTGGCCTGCTGGATGAAAGTGCTGTGTTTGTTTTACCCATCAACCATCCTGTCCTCTTACAATTTGTTGCTATTTTCTTTTCTACTGATATTTTTCCTCTATGACATTTGTCCATGAAATGACACACCGCGTCTGCACAATATCAGTCTGTAGATGGTGTGAAATGACCCACAGATATACAGCATATTGTCAGTAGTGTGAGTGTTTCTCTGCACGGAGGAGACTCTCTGTTCTACAGTGAACACAGAGACACTGAGGAACCAGGCGAGCTCAATCCAAACCCAAAGCCAGGATAGAGAGGTTCAGTGAATGTGGTGTTGAAGGTGTAGAGGTGGATCAGTGTGTCAGAGCAGACTCTGTAGAAGGACAGAGAGCCAGCAGGACAGTCCACATACACTGCTACTCTGTTAGAGACCGAGGAGGAGGAGGAGGAGGAGGAGGAGGAGGAGGAGGAGGAGGAGGAGGAGGAGGAGGAGGAGGGAGGGAGGTCTGTTTTTCTGTTATCGTGATTGACAAAGTAACCATTAAGATCCGAACAGAGCAGACTCCAAGACTGATTGTTTCGTCCAAACCAGCAGTCACCACTGTTTCCTTTCCTTTTGATTCCTCTGTAACTCACTGATACATAAGCTCTTCCTCTCCACTCGACCTCCCAGTAACAGCGACCAGTCAGACCATCTCTACACAGCAGCTGAAGCCAGTAATCAAACCTCTCTGGATGATCATGATATGGCTGCTCCTCTGTCACGACTGTCACCTTCCTGTTGTTGTCCGACAGTTTGAGGTTTGCGTTCACTGTGTTTGTGTCCACTGTGAGTTCACAGGCATCTGATGGAGAGAACAAGACAGAATACAGCAGCAGTTTATCAGCTAACACACCTGATGGGTTTATTTGTTGCCTCATTAACAGACTGACTGTTAATTAGATCCAAACTTCACAATGACTCGTCTTTTTGGATCTTCTTTCAAACTGAGAGTTGAATGCAGATACACAAGCTTTTGATTTAAACGACTTTAACATGTGCTGCCTTGTTTTAATGAATCAAAGTGAACAAACACTTACACTTCCTCAGACCAGGTTTCAGCCTCTGCTCTCCACCATGATCCACCCTGGAGGAAGAAACAAAGAATGAACCTTCAGAAGCTTCTTCATCAATGATCTTCAGAAAGCTTCACTCACATCCACCATCAAGACAAAACAGTTTGTAACTACAGCCTCACAGAGGTGCTAGCTTGGCAGTAGACCTTTATCTTCTTTCACTGTTTTACAGGTGTTATATGTTGTTCACTTCACCTATATGAATAAAGGTTTAAAGCAATGCAGTTCAACAGCAGCACAAACTACATCATCCAAAATTACTGTGAAGTTAAATCAACACCTCTGAATGAGATGCACTTTTCTAAGAGCATATTTTACAAAGACCTGAGAAAAGTTGTTTCATGAGTCTATTTTGGACATGAATTTTGTGGTTCTTGCTGTGTGCTGTGTTAATAAGATGACTGACGTCCTTTGAAAGACATTTAAAGGAAGTTTTGATAAATGAAACTCATAGTCACATCAGAAATCCTCGCCTGGAATGAGAGGTCAGTCAGCACATCGGTTACTGTCTTCACTCTTATCAGCAGTGCTGCTGGTTCAGACTGTGAACCAACAGAGAAACAGTGTGTGTGTCTCTTCATACCTGAGAGTGTCCAGTCTCCAGTGTGGATCCTCCAGTCCAGCAGACAGCAGCTTCACTCCTGAGTCTCCTGGATGATTGTAGCTCAGGTCCAGCTCTCTCAGATGGGAGGGGTTGGAGCTCAGAGCTGAGGCCAGAGAAGTACAACCTTCCTCTGTGATCAGACAGCCTGACAGCCTGGAGACACACACACACACACACACACACACACACACACACACACACAGATAATTTGTTTTTGTATATCATTGGGTGTCTTTTTCCTTGTTAGAGTTCCTCATTATTCCTGTGTGAATGACATCAAAATATCTCATCAACAGATCAAGTTCTCAGTGGAAACATGTATGACATATGATCTGCTAAGTGATTTTGCTGCAGAATTATTATTATTATTTTCTTCTCAAAAACAACTATTAAACTTTCCTTGCAATCAGTCGTCACCTCAGTTAAATCCTACAGATGCTGGATATCTACAGAGACATCATGTCCAGCAACATTTAAATGGCTAGATAAAAGAAAGGCTAAATGACCTGAATCCTGACCTGAGAGTTTCCAGTATACAGTGTGGACTCTCCAGTCCATCAGAG
Organism: Miichthys miiuy; assembly: GCA_036365135.1. NCBI lineage: Eukaryota > Metazoa > Chordata > Actinopteri > Sciaenidae > Miichthys > Miichthys miiuy. The sequence goes on along the minus strand of CM071602.1, from coordinate 3,696,235 downwards.
AGCAGCTTCACTCCTGAATCCTGCAGGTCGTTGTTACTCAGGTCAAGCTCTCTCAGACGTGAAGACTGGGAGCTGAGAACTGATGAGAACTCTTGACAGCATTTCTCTGTGAGCCTGGTTTGACTCAACCTAAAATATAAATATGTAAAACATATTTTCTTGTTTCAGTTTAGTGCCTTAGAACTATAGGACAGGGTTCTTGTACATTTCTGAATTAGTTTTTCTGTATAATGTGATTTTCATGGAAAATCCCTGAAACTGCTCTCCACTCTGCGTCGTGGAGAATACACAGCAAGTCTACTTTTGACAGAAGCTGCATCAATATGCACAGAGCAGATTAAGCTAGCAGGAATTTAGACACAGAAATGGCAACAAGAATCCAGTCAGCTTTCACTCTATCGTAAAAACAGACAAATGGAAATAATTCAACTATGTAGAATACTTACCAGTGGTAGAAGAACATAAATAAAAATTAACTAATTAACTAAATCTAAGCAAGTTAACAAAATGTTGGCAAAATGCCTCACTCCTGAAATGCATTAAGCTGTGTGGAGGATGGACACAAATGTCACAGACGCGACGCCATAGATCCATGTGGAGTCAAGGCTTGAAATCTGACCTGAGAGCCTCCAGTGTACAGTGGGGATTCTTGAGTCCAGCAGAGAGCAGCTTCACTCCTGAATCCTGCAGGTCGTTGTTACTCAGGTCCAGGTCTTTCAGACTTGAGGACTGGGAACTGAGAACTGAGATCACAGCATGACAGCTTTTCCACGACAGACTACAGCCATTCAGCCTGAAGAGGAGATGGAGATAACGACATACACATGGTTTCCATTTTACAATGGAAAAAAAAACATCTCGGTTTTAGAATTTCCTCCAATCACTAACTGGTCATGATGATGCTGCCTCTAGGACCAACTCTCTCAGTTTAGAGGACTGGGAGCTGAGAACTGATAGGAACTTTTAATGCACAGCTTGTGCATTAAAAAAAAGAAAGAATTAAATGTCTTGTGTGCATGTTGAAACAGTAGAAACAGTTTCTGTATAAAATAAATGTAATGTGCAATAGGTTTGGGCCAACTGACAATCATTCGCTAATACCTGCCCCCATTAGTTACTGCTGCTACACCTGTCAAGCTTTTTGTTCTTACAATCAAACAATACTCTGGAATGGAATTTCACACAGAAGGAAACAAGAGCAGCCTTTCATTTCTAACAAACAAATGTAAATTCTGTAGGTTACAGGGATTTTTGCTTGTAGATCAGCTCTAGCAAGCTAATGCTAATGCTAAAATGCCATGAGTTGGTTGAACACCCCATCTTCAGGTGACTTTTTAACATTTACAATTCAGCACGAGAACTTCATAAAAAAGTGTCACAGTATGATCTAACCTGAGAGTCTCCAGTGTACAGTGTGGACTCTCCAGTCCTGCAGAAAGCAGCTTTACTCCTGAATCCTGCAGGTTGTTGTTATTCAGGTCCAGCTCTCTCAGACTAGAGGACTGGGAGCTGAGTACTGACGAGAACTCATCACAGCATTTCCCTGTAAGGCTAGACTGGTTCAATCTGGTAATAACAAATAAAAACAAAAATATTTTGTTTTATGTTAAACAAGCTAAAATTATAAAGATGAAAACATGGTCAAGGTTGTTATAAAAATTAGGATTATACTGGGGTTCAGATGTTTTAATTCTTATAGAGTGTGTGTGCTTTCTGTTCTTTGCATGTCTCTCCCACTCCCCTTATCAGGCATGTGTTTGCTGAGGCTGAGAGATGATTAAAAAAACGGACCAAGGACAAGAGAGACAGGTTAGGGGAGGTGTCATTTTGGACAAGAAACATAATGTTCATTACTAAGCGGAAGACCAAAAAAGGAAATTGTTAGTGGGGAGATATCCGAGACAGCCCATTTTGTGAAAATTGTATAAGAACCAACTGACAGAGCTCCTCAGGGAGCCTTTTTCTCTGTAGCCTCTTTTGTGTGTTGCACTGTTAAATACTCCTTCTTGTACAAGAATAATAAATTCAACTTAAACTTTGATACTTTGAATCCAGTCTTCCTTATTCAAGAGTTCTTCTTAAAAATTCTCGTAACAAAGGTTTAAGCACATTTCACCAATCTGAAATTCTATAACATCTATTAATTTTCACAAAAATAAAGACTTGTTTGCTTCACTAATGCAGAAACTGCATGTTTAATGCAGCACAAAACTAGTCCATAGACATTTTGATGTGTTTGAATATTCAAGGTACAATAAAGTTTTCCACAAAAGCACAGCAGTGTAATCTGACCTGAGAGTCTCCAGTGTACAGTGTGGACTCTTCAGTCCAGCAGAGAGCAGCTTCCCTCCTGAATCCTGCAGGTCGTTGTTACTCAGGTCCAGCTCTCTCAGACGTGAGGACTGGGAGCTGAGAACTGAGGACAACTCCTGACAGCATTTCTCTGTGAGCCTACTTTGAAGCAACCTGATTAACACCAAATAAAACACATTTTAATTTCTGTTTTGCTTTAAAATCCCAGATATCTTTAGTGTCAGTGAAGTTCACCATTTTGTGGATTGTTCTTAAGGTAGAAACTGCAAATATATAACAACAACAACACAGTAGGAACCTACGGAAGCCCCTAAGTGGTCATGTATTCATACATTTTATTTCGGTTAGTTTTCTTGAGATCTTGAGACAAGACTTTGTTTACTTGAGATAACGGGATAATTTTCTTGCGATTTTGGGATAACAAGACTTTGCCCAGTGTTCGCTCTGTTGCCATGGCGCTATGTAGTTGTCTTCATCCATTTTGTGCAAACATGGACTTGAAGCATGGAGATTAGTGATTTACCTTTTTTCTGTCAGGCTTCATGACACATTGGTGACCTGTTCAATGGCTCTCTTGTTTACACTCGTGAGCTGTTAGCATTAGGCAGCATTAGCATACTCTCTGTGTAAAGACTGGAGAGCCCTGCTGAAGTGAGAAAAAAGAGACGGGGCTGCAGAGCTGGATCTAAGACGGTACAAACCATGAGTACCCTCTGTTATCATGGGGAATGTAAGGTGCTAACCAGGCTAACAGAGGGAGTATGGAGAGTGTAGCATCACAGAGACGTTAAATGTTCTTGTTATCTCGGGATAGACATAAATAACTTGAGATCTTAAGAAAACAAATCAAATTAACTTGTTATCATGAGAATGCAGAGGAAATAAAATACATGAATGCATGACCGCTTAAGGCTTCTGTTGCAAACAGTATTTTTCTGTCATAGTTTGTCAGCAAAAATACACATTTATTTTAACAATGGGGACACAGTATAACACAAAATAATCACAGTGTGATCTGACCTGAGAGTCTTCAGCGAACAGTGTGGACTCTTCAGTCCAGCAGAGAGCAGCTTCACTCCTGAATCCTGCAGCCCATTGTTACTCAGGTCCAGCTCTCTCAGCCTTGAGGACTGGGAGCTGAGAACTGATGAGAACTTCTGACAGCATTTCTCTGTGAGTCTGGTTTGATTTAACCTGATAAAAATCATTAAAAAATATATTAATTTTTCTGTTTCACTTTAGCATCACAACAAACAGTACTGTTATCCAAACATATGTTATCCAAGTTAATTTCTTTTTCCAGAGAAAATCCAGCAGTTATCTAAAAGAATCTGTGAAAAATCTATGACACTGCACCCCAAAAGCTATGAGGCTACTTCATGTTCACTTAAGTCACTTTTACTCCTTCCAGTTTCGGGCTATGAAAAACATGCTTCAGTCACACGAGTGAATCACGAGCTGTTACCAGACCGTATGAATGTTAAAACCTGAGTTGCCTGCAGTATGTAGCTAGTTCTAAGAATTTACAGTGCACGTTAGATGTATCATTTTGCATTAAAACATCTGAAATGCATCGGCTTACACACTGAGAAATACAGGAGCACTGGATAAATGATGAGAGAGTGTGGTGTGTGTTAGGGATTTGTGCATTACAAAACTGGACCATAGAGTCCATTACCAGTCTGAACAGTATTGGTTACCAGTCTGTGAAGATGTCATCTGATAAGAATTGATCATGCATCCTCTTTTCCCTCTACCACCCCCTCCACTTCTGCCTGCCAGCACATGCAGTAATGCTCAATCAGATGATTAAGAATGATGATGCACTTAAATGCATTCAGTTTAGCATCCTCTCACATTTTATGCTAAGCAGTATAGCTCAGCACTGCAGTAAAAACTTGAATTCCCCTCTAGACCACATACTTCCCATTAATTTAGATCCTTGCTAACTATTGCTTTACACCTTCAAAAAGGTTGAGAACCCCTGCCATATAGCATTTCATCATGATTATGATCTGACCTGAGAGTCTCCAATGCACAGTGTGGACTCTCCAGTCCAGCAGAGAGCAGCTTCACTCCTGAATCCTTCAGGTCGTTGTTACTCAGGTCCAGCTCTCTCAGATGTGAGGACTTGGAGCTGAGAAGTGATGAGAACTCCTGACAGCATTTCTCTGTGAGCCTGGTTTGATTTAACCTGATAAAAAAAAAACACACACACATTTTCCTTTATGTTTTACTTGAACATCCCAGATATGTTTTATGGCAGTGAAAATATACCAAGTAAATTTATGGAATGATCTTCTGAAATAAATTATTCGAATTGCAAACATGATCATCAACAACGCAGTAGAAACATATATATATATATGTATGTATATATATATATATATATATATATATATATATATATATATATATATATATATATATATATATATATATATATATATAGTTTATCAAAATATAAAAACATACATTTAAAAGCAGATTTCAAATATGAATTATACATTTATAATGTCAACTAAACTCAAAACTCACAAATTTTTATTTTATCAACAGGGAAACACAATATTACACAAAGGCGTCACCTGAGAGTCTCCAGTGTACAGTGTGGACTCTCCAGTCCAGCAGAGAGCAGCTTCACTCCTGAATCCTGCAGGTCGTTGTTACTCAGGTCCAGCTCTCTCAGACGTGAGGACTGGGAGCTGAGAACTGATGACAGAGCTTCACGGCTTCTCTCTGACAAATTACAGCCACTCAACCTACAATGTAAAACACATCACAGATCTATAGTGAATATCTCGAGTGATGAGAAACGTGTTTTGGATGTTTACAGGTTTTTGATCTGTTATGTGTAACCGGGTCACGGTGAGGCTAGAGCCTATCCCAGCTGACTTTGGGTGAGACAGTAATTAATCAAAATGTCCAAAAATACAGTCTTATCTTTAGGATCTGTACATCTTAGCCTTAAATGACCTATACTGTAATTTCTTATATGGCCACATAAAATAATCTCATTAATTGAGAACACCACTACAAGTTTCATACAGTTATTATCTTTGGTGTCTGTGCACTTACAGAGCTTTGTTGGAGGCTTTGACCACTGGCAGCATCCTCAGAAGAACCTCCTCTGAAGCAGAGTATTTCTTCAGGTCAAACACGTCCAGATCTTTGTCTGATGACAGTAAGATGAAGACCAGAGCTGACCACTGAGCAGGAGTCAGTTTATCTGTGGAGAGACTTCCTGAACTCAGGTACTGTTGGATCTCCTCCACTAGAGAAAGATCATTCAGTTCATTCAGACAGTGGAACAGATTGATGATTCTCTCTGGAGACAGATTCTCACTGATCTTCTTCTTGATGTACTCGACTGTTTCCTGATTGGTCTGTGAGCTTCTTTTCTTGTTCAGTAGGCCTTCAGGGAGATTGGTCTGATTGGTCTCCAGTGAAAGACCCAGGAGGAAGCGGAGGAACAAGTCCAGGTGTCCATTTGGACTCTGTAAGGCCTTGTCAATAGCAAACCTGTGGACCTCCGTCACAGATGTTTTGGTGAAAAACATTCGCACACGTTCAAACGTTTGCCCTGGCTCAGACATCACATTCTTGCGTCTGTTAATGAGTTTCCTCTCTACATGTAAAGCTGCCAAAAACTCCTGAACACTCAGATGGATGAAGCTAAACATCTTGTCATCTTCTTTCTTCTTCCCACGTTCTTCTTTAAAGATCTCTGTGAACACTCCTGAACACACTGAGGCTCCTCTGACATCAAAGCCACTCTTTTTAGATCTTTCTCGTAGAAGATCAGGTTGCCCTTTCCAGCTGCTGTAACGCCAGTTTTGATAATGACTGAATGTACTGAATGCACTGTTTTTGGTTATTCCTGTCTTTTGTCCGATCGATCTGAAACACCAGGAATTCTGTGTACATCTCAGTCAGGGTCTTGGGCAGCTCTCCTCCTCTCTGGTCTTCAACAGATCCTCCAGAACTGTAGCAGTGATCCAGCAGAAGACTGGGATGTGGCACATGATGTGGAGGCTTCGTGATGTCTTGATGTGGGAGATGATTCTGCTGGCCTGCTCTTCATTTCTGAATCTCTTCTTGAAGTACTCGTCCTTCTGAGGGTCAGTGAACCCTCTGACCTCTGTCATGATGTCAACAAAATCAGAATGCATCTGATTGGCTGCTGCAGGTCGTGTGGTTATCCAGAGGCGAGCAGAAGGAAGCAGTTTTCTCTTGATGAGGTTTGTCAGAAGCTCATCCACTGAGGTCGACTCTGTAACATCAAATTTAACTGCCTGGTTTTCATTGGTAGAGCAGTCCAGTTGAAGTCGGCTCTCATCCAGTCCATCCAAAACAAACAGAACTTTGAATTTACTTCTGTCATAGTTGGTAATTCCTGATGACTGCAGAGTTGTAAAGATGTAATTAAGAGCTTCTTCTGGGATGACTCTGGCCTCAGTGATACATTCATGAATGAGCTCTGTCAAACCCAACTTTTCCCCTGTCCATAAGTTCAGCTGGCGAAAGGTGAAGGGGAATATGAGATGCACATCCTGATTGGCTCTTCCTTCAGCCCAGTCCAACACAACTTTGTTCACAAGAACAGTTTTTCCAATTCCTGCAATTCCAGTGGTCAGCACTGTTCTTATGGGTTTATATCTTCCAGAGGGAGGTTTGAACATTTCACTGGGTTTAATTGATTTCTCTGTATCTGCTGGCTTCACCACCGCCTCAATCTGCATGACCTCATGCTGTGTGTTGATGTGGATGTCACCCCCAGCTGTGATGTACAGCTCTGTGTAGATATCATCCAGACGCTGCTCATCCTTCTTCTGTGCCCACCCTTCTTGCGCACACATAAACTTGTCCTGGAGGTTTGATTGAAGTAACTGTTGGTAATATGAGATGTGTCGTGGCTCTGGTACTGGAACAATCTCATCTGTGACATAAACAGGAAAAAAAAACACATACAATCAGCCTGTTTTCTCACAAGCATCAGAAAACAATTGGGTTTCTTGTTTTGCTAAAAGGTATGTTTTGTTTGCCTGCGGACAAGAATTTTTGTTGCAGGCATCAAATTCAGGAAGTGTGTATATTTACAAAAGTATTTTAACCTTTCAAGGACTCTCCTTTCATACCTGATCATGATATCACCTGTTACAAAAAAAAAAACTGTTGAAAGTATTATAAGGTGTTATTTGAGCATCCATCAACTTTTAAAGTCTTTTTTCCAAACTTTTTCGAAACATGTTGCATCAATCAGTTTGATCATAAAGTTTCATCAGTTTGAACATTACAATAACTTGTCTTTGTATTGTCTTCAGTTGAATATCTTATACAAGCTATGCATTTGTGTCCGAGCCTAGTGGTTACAAACCAATCAGCGTCTTATGAGGAACTACAGCCAGTTACACCAGGAGATGCAGGCATGGTTTAACCCTATGTGTGTGATGACATATGTGAAGTGACTATTTGCCTCTGCTGAAGAGGTTAGCATAGTAAGAGTTTTACTGTGTTATATGGTTCATTGATTTGATTAGCTGAAGTTCACTCATGATAAACAGTAATAGTTTCTAAACTGTTTATTTACAATAATCCCACTTTAGAGTTGTCTATTGCCTCCCGACAGCTTTCAACCACATACAAAATAAATGTATAACTTATGTTACTGTCTTCAGCAGACAAGAAAAAAATCTTCAAAACCTTTGGGACATTTTAATAGCTACTAGGACCTTTTTGGAGGCACCTAAATTAAATCATTTTAGCAGATATGCTGCTTCACCTAAATCTCACAATCTTTGATTCCACTCGGTTATGGAGTCATAATGTCGTGCATGCAAGTAAAAAAAAAAAAAAAGCAACAACAAAAAAACTACATTTGGTCTGTCAGGGCTTCCATACAAACCAGAGAATACAGCAGCTTTACCTTCACTCTGTGAGGAGGAAGGTCCTCTGTTCTCTGAAGTCTCGCCAACATCATTGACATCCACTGATCCTGAGAGAGAGATTGTGTGTTATATTTTCAATTTGACTGATTACTTTATCATAAAGTTAATCAGTGCTTGTTACTTGTTTCTGTGTTATGTACTGTAGGTCTTTTTTTCATCTTGAATAGCTGATTACTTGGAGTGTGATCTCTGTGCAACTCCAATAAATCTTTATTTGTAGAGACAGGTCACTGTATATGTAGCATAGTAGCATTGTTAAATGACTGAAATAGGATAATCCAAAATGTACTGTTACTATTAAATTTAGTGACATGCAGATATTCCTCACGGTCAGTCAACAATCTTTATAATATGGTTCTATAAGATGTAACCTATAAGTTCTTTCAACCTGAACGATCCCAAAGACTGTAGATACTGTATCTGTGCAATGTTGACAGACTCATTGTTGTGCTCATCACCATTCTTAGTGTCTAATACGTTAACTCTCTGACAATGACTTTATGTATTAGGGAACTACTGTACTGCTTTATTTCACGTCCATCGACATATCAACCACACGTACATAACAGCATTATGACAGCATGGCATCTGATTGGTTAACTCAACTCAAACGAGAAATTAATTAAATAAAGTCATCACACCTCGTCCTCTCAAACAACAAGGACTGATAACTTAAACCTTTTCTCATAATTATGAGCTCAGACCTCCACTTGTTTTTCTTTGGTGAATACAATGATCTTCTGTACTGAGAGACCCCGTTCCTTTAAATATTGTGTCACTCTTTATATACCTGAAAATAGAAAAATAAGGAATGTGACTGACCTTCTGGTCCTGAGCTCGTCTCTGACAGACTCTGGACCAGATCGTTCTTGTTGATCTTCTCTAAAACCTTCTTGGTCACCTTCAGAGCTCCATGAAGTTTATAGGTGTCCACCATCAGATCCACGATGTCCCGTCTGTCTGCCTTCTCCAGCTTGGACACTTTGATGGTTTGGTATCCATCCAGGACGTCAGGCTGCTTCAGATACCATTTGAAGTCCTTCAGTTCATCGTCTGTCAAATCCTCCAGAGTGTTTAAAAGGTCCTCTGACGACATCGTGGCTAAAATCAGGCAGTATCGTCAAGTATGACACAATGTATCAGAGCAGCAACAGGAGTTCTGATTGGCTGACAGGAGTCTGGCCAATCAGAGCTTATGCTGCTGCTCTGTGAGCTGAACTTAATGCATTTTTTAAGTGCTACACTGTTTAAGTTAAATGTAAACTGTAATGTTAAATGCAGGATGGTAATAATTTGTCAGAACCTTTCATTCATTCAGAAAACCTGTCCTGTTAGCTTTTGTTCTTTAAATAAAGGATATGATGTTTATATTTTTAGCCATGGCAGCAGCACAGCTCATGACACTGTACAAGAAAGATAAAATCATGACGAAACCACAACTTTAACATCATCTCATCTAAATATGAATAAAACAAAAGTTCTTAGATGTTAACATAAAAATGTGACCAATGTTTCATCAACACAAGTCAGCTTTGAGGTGAATAAAATGGCTTCCTGTTTTTCAGGAATGGATATATATAAATAAGAAACAGACCCAGCGTCTACAGTCAGGCTAGCAGCTCTTTGAAGCAGTGCTCATATACAACCCCAAATCAAAAAAGTAGTCACAGTGGTTTGAGCAAAATGATTGTTTACCACCTTAGAATAACACGTTACCATGCAAACATTTGCTAATCAGCACTAAAGACAAAGTACAGCTGAGGCTGTTTTTTTGATAGAGTGATGTGAAAGGACAAGCAAACTATAAGCTTCACATGCCATTACAAATGTAACAAAAAAACCACAAGACTCTTACCTCTGAAAGTTTGGAGAATATTAGAACATGTAAACATCAAAGTCCAGTCATTCTGCAGTCTGGCTGCAGCTTTTAAGTCACCTAAGTTGAAAATAAATGAAAAATGAGGAAACTGACTGAATGAGGAACGAGGCGGTGTCTGCACCAAGTGAAATTGCAACTTCAGTTTTTTGACATCCTCTTTTTCATGTGAGTTCCTGTAATTATCCACCCTGCATTGTACATCATTACATCAACACAACCGCATCATGTTTTGTTTTTGTGTTTAGTTGACTCCTGTTGACCCAACAGTAGCTCATGACAAGACTCACTCTGCATTTTGAATCATGTGACAGGCAGCCTAGGGGATTTGTTGGTCTACTATGATCACAGGCTGTTTAGATGGAGTCTTATTCTGCAACCATACAGCACGTTCCAGGCAGGCCGAATGGCACAGCTGATGCCTTGTCAAGAGGGTGAGGGACATTGACCTTTTTTTTGATGTGTCACTTGACGAAATATTTTGAAGAATACGCTAGGTAATTGTGTGTTGTGAGCTGAATTATACCCACCAGATCTCAATTTGAGGTAACTAAAGGTTTAAATAAAAAAAGGTTTTTTTCCTTATGGGTGGAGGTATATTATGATAAAGGCTTCTGCATTGCAGGGATCGGTGACACCTTGGTAAGCCAAGATTCCTGCTCCTCTGATTGGTCCAGCCCGATACATACACTGTTTTCCACCACCATTCTCATCCACGTAATCCAATGTAAATGCACAACACACTCCCTGTACAGATTGTAAAGCCCTCCGAGGCAAATGTACTTTGTGACTTTGGGCTATACAAATAAAATTTGATTGATTGATTGATTGACTATGTCTCTTTTAGGTGCTTGGGGATGGCAGTGGCTCCTAGGGAGTCCTAGGGACTTCGCTTGGGAATTGGAGCGTGGCCATTTCAAGTAGCTTGGACCATTTTAAGAAGTGTGGACATTACACTTCCTGTTTAGATCACTCAACAATGATTCATCCCTAACTGAAATAAGGAAAAGTAAAATAACAAGAGTGAGAAAGTCCATACAAATTATGATTTTTATTTTTTACAATATTAGTCATAATTTTTGACACACCTGTCATAATGACTCATCAACGTGGTTTTTCAATCCAGGAACACCAACAATCACCTCCACACATTTATATACAGATATTTACTGTGGAAGTAATCCTTATGATCAACAACCAATCAACATCATCAAGATCTGACACCCCAAAAACCTGAGTGAAAACATTTTTTTTTAATGATAATTGAGACGTTTTCACTTAATCTGGAGTTAGTAGGATTTACAAAAGGATGTGTGTGTTTGTGTTACTTTACACAGGAGGAGACTCTTCATCTGACACAGAACACAGAGACACTGAGGAACCAGACAAGGACCAGAAGCCAAACCCAGGATAGAGAGGTTCAGTGAATGTGGTGTTGAAGGTGTGGAGGTGGATCAGTGTGTCACAGCAGACTCTGTAGAAGGACAGAGAGCCAGCAGGACAGTCCACATACACTGCTACTCTGTCAGAGACCGAGGAGGAGGAGGAGGAGAAGGAGGAGGAGGGGGAGGAGGAGGGGGAGGAGAGGACAGTTTTGTTCATATTGTGATTGACAGTGTAACCTTCATCAGAGCACTTCAGACTCCAAGACTGATCATTGCGTCCAAACCAGCAGTCATCTCTGCTTCCTCTGTCGATTCCTCTGTAACTCACTGATACATAAGCTCCTCCTCTCCACTCGACCTCCCAGTAACAGCGACCAGTCAGACCATCTCTACACAGCAGCTGATACCAGTGGTCAAACCTCTCTGGATGATCAGGATACGGCTGCTCCTTTGTTACTAATGTCACCTTCCTGTTGTTGTCCGACAGTTTGAGCTTTGTGTTCACTGTGTTTGTGTCCACTGTGAGTTCACAGGCATCTGATGGAGAGAACAAGACAGAATACAGCAGCAGTTTATCAGCTAACACACCTGATGGGTTTATTTGTTGCTTTATTAACAGACTGACTGTTAATTAGATCCAAACTTCACAATGACTCGTCTTTTTGGATCTTCTTTCAAACTGAGAGTTGAATGCAGATACACAAGCTTTTGATTTAAACTACTTTAACATGTGCTGCCTTGTTTTCATGAATCAAAGTGAACAAACACTTACACTTCCTCAGACCAGGTTTCAGCCACTGCTCTCCACCATGATCCACCCTGGAGGAAGAAACAAAGTCAGAATGAACTTTCAGAAGCTTCTTCATCAATGATCTTCAGTCACTCAAACTACTCAAATTTTCTATCTCAAAAAATAGCTCTATCTCAAAAACAGAAAAAACTGTCCTCCAGAAAACAGCCTCTGTCTCTGGCAGTGAGAGACAGTTAATTGGGCAACCGTGGCTCAGTGGTAGAGTTGGTTGTCCAATAACCCCCCCCCGGGAATTTTTAAGAAAAACCCTTGAATAAGGAAGACTGGATTCAAAGTATACAAGTTTAAGTTGAATTTATTATTCTTGTACAAGAAGGAGCGTTTAACAGTGCAACACACAAAAGGGGTTACAGAGAAAAAGGCTCCCTGAGGAGCTCTAACAGTTGGTTCTTATACATTTTTTAAAAATGGGCTGTCTCGGACACCTCCCACCTGACACAGATAATATCATAAAGTTCCTTTTTGGTTTTCTGTTCAGTAATGACCATTATGTTTTATATCCAAATGGTACTCCCCTAGCCTGTCTCTCCTGTCCTTGTACTACTGATTTATACTCTCCCTGCCAGCCTCAGTAAATCAGAGGCCAAATAAGGGAAGTATGTGAGACATGCATATATATATATATATATATATATATATATATATATATATATATATATATATATATATATATATATATATATATATATATATATATATATATATATATATATATATATATATATATATATATATAAAAATCTGACAACGTGTGTGAACTTCAGTTTGGGAAGGAGGGGCTCGGGGGAGACTCTACACTATTTTGAATTTGAACTGCAGTATTTTTAACCACTAGATGTTGGTGTTACACATCATAAAGTTACACATTGTTCCTTTAAGTGTTTTGATACGCTGGGAATGATTTTAATGAATGATGGGTGCTCCCAAGTGCTATAGTGAAATATACTGTAGAACTTTTGTAGTACTTGCTTTTATTTTTCTCTTACTATGCGTATTGTTATGCACCAAGATGGCAAAACAACTGGTCATTGGATTTTATGTGAAAACCTACTTGGGAAACGCTTGTTAACCATTCGTACCTGAGAGTGTCCAGTCTATAGTATGGATTTTCCAGTCCAGCTGACAGCGGCTTCAATCCAGAGTCTCCGGGATGATTGTAGCTCAGGTCCAGCTCTCTCAGATGGGAGGGGTTGGATCTCAAAGCTGAGGCCAGAGAAGTACAACCTTTCTTTGTGATCAGACAGCCTGACAGCCTGGAGACACACAGAATGATATTTTAATTTATTTGATCTATTCTTTCTTTTTCAGTGTGAATTCTCCAATTAAAATTAATTCAATGTTTACAAAACAGTCAAATTACACCAGAACACTGCATCAACAAATTATCTTTACTTAAATATACATTAATTTAACAATAATTAATTAACAACAACAATAATAATAAAACTTTATATATGTAGCATAGTGAAGTTAACGTTGTTAATTTTGTGAATTTCTTAGCTAACATTTTCATGGTTATCTGTTTAAGAGAAGCTGAGTCCTGACCTGAGAGTCTCCAGTGTACAGTGTGGACTCTCCAGACCAGGACAGAGCAGCTTCACTCCTGAATCCTTCAGGTCGTTGTTGCTCATGTCCAGATCTTTCAGAGTGGATGACTTGGAGCTGAGAACTGATGACAGAGCTTCACAGCTTCTCTCTGACAGATTACAGCCACTCAACCTGTAGAGAGTTAGTGATAAAGACAAACACGGATTCTATCATCATCGTTGCCCTTACCAAGTTGGTCAGGTGGACAATAATACATTAGTATCGTGTAAGAGTAAAAATGTTTTTACTGTGCATATTAATTGGATGTACTGTAACAGCAATTATTCAAAAATGTTGTAAGTTACTCAAACACTTTGATATCAGGCTCTAATCATCTAGAATGTGACTACGATAAATGGATCTTATGGCTACCTGTTAATTAAAACTTAAATTAGTTGAGAACAACCCTATGCATCTGATACAGTTCATATCTGTAGTTCTCTGTGCACTTACAGAGCTTTGTTGGAGGCTTTGACCAGTGGCAGCAGCTTCAAAAGAGCCTCCTCTGAAGCAGAGTATTTCTTCAGGTCAAACACGTCCAGATCTTTGTCTGATGACAGTAAGATGAAGACCAGAGCTGACCACTGAGCAGGAGAGAGTTTCTCTGTGGAGAGACTTCCTGAACTCAGGTACTGTTGGATCTCCTTCACTAGAGAAAGATCATTCAGTTCATTCAGACAGTGGAACAGATTGATGCTTCTCTCTGGAGACAGATTCTCACTGATCTTCTTCTTGATGTACTCGACTGTTTCCTGATTGGTCTGTGAGCTTCTTCCTGTCTGTGTCAGCAGACCTCGTAGGAGAGTCTGATTGGTCTGCAGTGAAAGTCCCAGGAGGAAACGGAGGAACAAGTCCAGGTGTGCATTTGGACTCTGTAAGGCCTTGTCCACAGCACTCTGGTGGAGATGTGTTAGTTTAGCTTTGTCTTTGAAGACTTCAGACCACCTGGAAGTTGGCGGTTCTTCTGACAGCAGATTGACTCCAGAGTTGATGAATGTCAGATGGACATGAAGAGCAGCCAGAAACTCCTGAACACTCAGATGGACGAAGCAGAACACCTTGTCCTGGTACAGTCCACTCTCCTCTTTAAAGATCTGTGTGAACACTCCTGAGTACACTGAGGCTGCTGTGATATCGATGCCACACTCTGTCAGGTCTGATTCATAGAAGATCAGGTTTCCTTGCTGCAGCTGCTCAAAAGCCAGTTTTCCCAGAGACTTAATCATCTTCCTGCTCCTTTTACTCCAGTGTGGATCTGTCTCAGCTCCTCCATCATACTTGATGTTCTTCAGTTTGAACTGAACCACATGGAAGTGGATGTACATCTCAGTCAGGGTCTTGGGCAGCTCCCCTCCCTCTCTGGTCTTCAACAGATCCTCCAGAACTGTAGCAGTGATCCAGCAGAAGACTGGGATGTGGCACATGATGTGGAGGCTTCGTGATGTCTTGATGTGGGAGATGATTCTGCTGGCCTGCTCCTCATCTCTGAATCTCTTCTTGAAGTACTCGTCCTTCTGTGGGTCAGTGAACCCTCTGACCTCTGTCACCATGTCAACACAGTCAGGAGGGATCTGATTGGCTGCTGCAGGTCTTGTGGTTATCCAGAGGCGAGCAGAGGGAAGCAGTTTCCCCCTGATGAGGTTTGTCAGCAGCTCATCCACTGAGGTGGACTCTGTAACATCAGTCAGGATCTCAGTGTTGTGGAAGTCCAGAGGAAGTCGACACTCATCCAGACCGTCAA
The DNA here is from genome assembly GCA_036365135.1 of Miichthys miiuy. Taxonomy (NCBI): domain Eukaryota; kingdom Metazoa; phylum Chordata; class Actinopteri; family Sciaenidae; genus Miichthys; species Miichthys miiuy. Next base: position 3,680,574 of record CM071602.1, on the reverse strand, counting down.
AGATGAACACAACCTGGAAGTCTTGAAACCTGCAGATTCCTGCTTCTTTGGTTTCAGTGAAGAAGTGATGAACAAGTTCCACCAAGCTGAACTTTTTCTCTTTCAGCACATTCAGCTCTCTGAAAGTGAATGGAAATGTGAACTGTATGTCCTGGTTGGCTTTGTCTTCAGCCCAGTCCAGAGTGAACTTCTGTGTTAAGACTGTTTTCCCAATGCCAGCCACTCCCTTTGTCATCACTGTTCTGATTGGTTGATCTCTTCCAGGTGAGGCTTTAAAGATGTCTTCACACCTGATTGTTGTTTCTGATCTGTCTGATTTCCTGAATGCTGTTTCAATCTGTCTGACCTCATGTTCATCATTGACCTCTGCAGTCCCTCCCTCTGTGATGTAGAGCTCTGTGTAGATCTGGTTCAGAAGGGTTGGGTTTCCTGCTTTAGCAATCCCCTCAAACACACACTGGAACTTCTTCTGCAGGTTAGATTTAAGTTTACGTCGACAAACTGGAGCAACAGTTCCTGAATGAAAACAACAACAAATCAGTGAATCTATGTTCGCATTAATATGAGAGGAGTCGAGTGTAGAAAGTCCTCTTACTGCTCTGCAGACAGTCAGCCAGCTCCTTCTGCTTCATTCTCTTCAGGAAGTCCAGTGTGATCTTTAGAAATGACTCTTTGCTGCTCCTCCTCTGTTCTTCCTCTTCACCGTCCAACACCTCCTCATCCTCACTCTGCCTCTCTGAGCATTCTGGGTAATCTTGACTCAGAATCTTCTGGAACGTTTTCAGCTCTTTCTTCACAAAAGTGATAATGTTTTCCTCGAGATGCTGGGAATAAATAAAATATAAAATGTTAAACTGTGTCTCTATTTGTAGTTGAAGTAAAGGTTATTAGGTATTTACACACCATAAATATGGAGTCTTGGTCTGTTGGATGATGCGGGATAGACTGAGCACTGTGAACCTCTGAACTTTGCGACTGAACTCTGTGGAAAAACAACAAATTAACAACAACATAAAGTTCTGCTCAAAATCTCTGACTGCACTTAAAACAAATATGCTACATTGATGCGCAGACAGCTTGTCGACTGAGGCAGAAAGAGCTTTTTGGCAGCTGCACCCATTACTGAGCAGCCCTATTCAGGATCCACTGCCCAGTAGGAGAGTTGGTTAGAAAAGGTACCCTAAAAATATTCTGCCTCGAGACCACTTCCAGGGGTATCGCCACCACGTGGTCAGAAACATAAATGGCAACAGTTGGAGCCTGGAATGTGCGGACCCTCATGGACAACAAAGCCAATGATTGACCTGAAAGACGAACCACTATTCTCTCAAGAGAGCTAAAGAGATTCCAGATCGACACTACAGTGGTCTCTGAAACCCGACCGGCTGATGATGGACAGCTGAAGGAGAAAAAGGTGGATACACTTTCTTCTGTAAAGCAAAGCCTGCAAATGAGTCACACATGGTGTGGGCCTCATCAACCACCTCTATAAACTCCCTGTGGGCATGAATGAACACCTAATGACCATACACCTGGTGCTTACAAGCAGTCAAATGGCCACCTTTATTAGTGCTTATAAAGTTAAGGAGACCTTCTACGCTGAACTTGACAAGACTCTATTCAAAGTACCCAAGAAAGACAAGATAATCCTACTTAGAGATTTCAATGCCAGAGTGGGACAAAACCACTATCTATGGAGAGGCACGCTGGGGAAAGAAGGGGCTGGAAACACAAACTCCAATAGCACACTACTGCTGACAAAGTGCTCAGAACACAACCTGGTCATCACCAACAGAACACATTCAAAACATCACAGATTCATCCTTGCTCTAAACTCTGGCACATCATTGAATACTTCATTATCTGCACCAAAGACCGCCGTGATGTGCTTAACACCAGAGCAAAGACCAGTGCAGACGGCTGCTGAACTGACCAACGCCTCATTCAGGAAACAAGTGGAAAGAGCATTATGATGATTTTCTGAACAGGGACACAGGGACACCACTCCTGAGATGGAAGCCCTGGAAAAACTGCCTCAACAGCCCATCATTGAAAACATGGGGGAACCACCCAGCCTGGAAGAGATGCAGGAAGCTATTAGGAAGATGAAGAACAACAAAGCTGCTGGTCCTGATGGCATCCCAGCAGAAGTCCTAAAGGAAGGCGGACCTGATCTGCTTAAACACATCCATGCCCTGCTTCTAAAATTATGGGAACAAGAGAAGATACCAGTAGAACTTAGGGATGCCCTACTTGTCTCCATCTTCAGGAAAGGAGACAAGGCAGATTGTGGGAACTACTGTGGCAGTTCTCTCCTGTTCACCACAGGGAAAGCCATAGCTTGGCTTTTGGCCAACAGAGAGTGGTTTCCACCCAAACAGAAGCACAACAGGTACTTCAGTGACCTCACCAAAGCCTTTGACTCAGTGAACTGTCAGGCCCTCTGGCTGGTTCTGACAAAGATTGGCTGCCCAAAAAAAATACATCCGGGTACTAACCCTAACCCGGCTAGAACTGACAGGGAACAGATTCAGTGCTAAAGGTCGAATCACCACCATATCCATCATGGAGCAGCAGTATGCAGACGACAATGCTTTGCCCAATGTTTTGGCAAAGCTAATATGAGCGTTCAGCAGTCTCAGTTAGACAAATCAAGTGGACAGACATAGAGTACTACACTATTGATTGGACAGTCCAATAAGGTTGATGCTAGACTGGATAGCAGGGAATGACTTATGAAGCCCCTCCACCTCATTTTTAAAAACTCTCCAGCTCTACATAATTCACTGAATGACCTGGTTGACGACTTCTTACCTTTCTTTGGCAGAGTGTTTATCTCTGAAGTTAAAAGGTTCAATCATGGACGAGTCACTCTTCATGGACACACAGCTGGGTGCAGGAGAGTCTGGTCTCTGCTGGTGAACTCTGATGGACACAGACAAGCAAACCAATGCACCTCTCAAACAGATTTAAACTTCAATCCCACCACACCTAGTTAAGAATGTGAGTTGGTTTTTTTTCGAGCAATAACACTGTTAGAAATTGTATAGAATATGGTGCAATGTTATGGGACTCTTTCCTGCTATCTGGAGCTATGTTAACTTACTGAGTCTCTGAAGGAGGTTGTCCTTTGAAAACTAAAGGGTGACCCATTGACCGGTGGGTCTTGATGGACACACAGCTGGGTTCAGGTTCAGGAGAGTCTGGTCTCTGCTGGTCTGGGCTTCAACAGAACACACACAGAGCTTTGACTGTGAATAATGATGATGGAGTGTAGGAGGAGAGTCATGGACAGTTAGAGATCCTCATCTCACCTCTTACCTCAAGTTTTGATAAACACATTTGCTAACGTTGACGGTAGAGTGTCTTCAAGTGGACGTTACATAGCAGATGAGATAAATTTCAATTGGCCAATAGAAATGCCACAAAAATAGTAGAGTACTACACTATTGATTGGACAATCCAATAAGGTTGATCCTAGACTGGATGGCCAGGAATGACTCATGACGGCCCTCCACCTCATTCTTAAACACTTTCCAGATCTACATAATTCATTGAATGACCTGGTTGACGACTTCTTACCTTTCTTTGGCAGAGTGGTGTTCATCTCTGAAGTTAAAAGGTTCAACCATGGACCCGTCACTCTTCATGGACACACAGCTGGGTGCAGGAGAGTCTGGTCTCTGCTGGTCTGGGCTTTAATACAACACACAGAGCTTTGACTGTGAATAATGATGATGGAGTGATTTGAGTGATGGAGGAGAGTCATGGACAGTTAGAGATCCTCATCTCACCTGTGAGCTTTGGTCGAGCTGTCATGTTCCCCACACAGAGCGGTTTTAGCGGGAGAGACTTCATCCTCTGTCTCTTCACATTGATTCATAGCTGAGCCCTCACCTTCATACAAACACAACAATAGGCAGTCAGAGTTCACACATTCATCTCCATCACAGATTACAGGATTTCTGCTGCTGTCATCAATCCTGACAGGAACATTTTAATACACTTTAGAAGGTTAAAACACGTTTATGATTTCAGTTTTGCTCTAATAAGAAAATTGGATTTCTTTCTAAAGAAAGAAAGGTAGAACGTGAAAAAGGAAACTCACTCCTATCAGCTGTAGACGACATGATGGATCCAGAAAAGATCCTACATCAAGTTTTCAGTCTGCTGACATACAAAAGTTTGGCTGCAAAGAAAATAAATAAGTTCAGTTTAAAGTGCACAATATGACCAAACAACATGATCAACATCACTTTTGCTACTTTTTGCTATTTGGATGCAGGTAATGTGGGTGGATAGTCAGTAAATGTTGGGAACTGAAACCATTTGTTTCCTTTATGGTTTGAATTGAGTTTAGAACAACATTTTTGAGTCTGTGAAATAAATGCCAATATAACAGTAACAATATGACATGAATAACTATAAAATAATAATGTCACAGTCTTGAAATAATAACAGTATTTAACTGAGTGGCATTATGTAGTATATTAATACATGCTAATGAACACAATGAAAAATACATACAAATAAGAAATAACTAAAAAAACACATTTCAGACTGAAATGACTGCAGACTGAACAGAAGGTTAACAAAGGCTGGCTGGTCTGGAGCGTGCTAACTGTAAAGGATAACTCTCCATGGTAACTGATGTGTCACTGCTACAGAACAAAAGAAACTGTCATCACACCTCAGCTCCACCCAGTCCAAATCCTCTTTGACCTTATTAGGATTTCCTGGTTCTAGTGACTGACAGTCAGAGAATAAACAGCGGATCAGGTTTCAAAGGTGAAAAAGTTTTCAGGTTGTCAGACCAGTTCTGACTCTCCCTCATTTGTCAGCAGTGAGCGTCAGTTTAGATTCAGTCTAACTTGTTTCCTGGTGCTGATTAAACTAAACATGAAAAGACTCATTTTGACCAAAAAGTCACATCTCACAGAATAATGAGTGAATGAATTCATGAATATTCAGACCTACAAACAGTCAATAACTGCTCTCATCTACAAGTATATTATGTAAGCCCAAAATAAAACACTGACAGCAGAGTGTCTTCATCAGGTGTGTCATGTTACCTGTCAGGGTTCTCACCTGTTAAAGTCCAGATGAGCTCAAAGAGACTTTCTTTCCACCTTCGTGTGCAGACGCTGACAGACGCTGCTGGTGTCTGTGTTCATCTGACCGACAGCCGTCACATCCTCATACCTTCAAATCCAAATCCAGAAACGTCAGTATGACGTCAGAGCAGAACCCCAGTCTGAGCTGTAGTGCTGCCAGTCAGCAGCAGGTGTCACTGTTACAAAAGGTGTGTCAGTCAGCGCTCTGATGGGAGTTTTCACAGCAGCTGGAGACACTGACAGAGCTCCAAAGAGTCCAAAGTGCAGGAAGACTGAAGGCCCCAAAAGAAGAAGAGCAAGAAAAACAGGTGAGTTATTGAAGGTGGGAGGAGAACAGTCTGTAAAGTCATGACAACATGTGACAAACACAAAGTGCATCAACAAAGAGGTCGACTGAAGCTAACCAACAGATATCTGACACACATTTACACTAAAACTGTCTCAGACATTCAGCAGCCTTCATAACACGACCACACCGCCTGCCTGTTTCAATACAAACATGGTTTAAGTCATAAATGTGTTGAATTCACTGTGAGTAAAGGGAAAGAAAACCTTTTCAATAACTTCAATTATGACTGAGAATAAATGAATTCTGAGTCGTTTTTAGTTTTTTTTTTATTCAACACACCTTAAAAAACATACAAGAACTCACAGAGAACACATACATACAATAAAATACATTAGAAGAAAAGCAAATAAAACATATTCATATAAAAAGAAAAAATGGAGTATGAATCAAAACAACAAAAAACAAGATATTCCCACAAATCTGTCGTCTGTCTGTATCATCAAGTTTTAAAATGAAAATGAGTTTGAACGTAGCCAAAGAGTTTGTCGTGCATGTTTCATTAACTTTACTCACTTTAAATCTTCAGTTCAAGCTATGAGAGTAAAAACTTTAATACAGAAAGAGAGCAGAGAGGAAAACAAGCCGGCTCCAAAAAGACGAGTGCAACCATAGAATGAAGCTGACAAGGACAAGAGGCGGTACAAGAAAGAAGTTATTTCATCTGAAGTGTAAATGTTGAAAAAACAGTTTGATGTTTTAATACATCTGTAAAGTTGCAACTTTTATGGTATTTTCCTGTGCATACTGTGGTGTGTATGTAATATGTATCCAGTGGGTAATAACGTAGTACTTACAAATAAATAGCCTGAGGACAAATTGATCCCAAAGAACATTATTTAATGTGTACATAAAAAATACATCATGTTAATTTCATGTTTACCCGTCGTCCACAATGAATTAGAAAAGTCTGAAATAAAAAAGTGTTATTCATTTAAACTTAACTTTGAAGATAACGTGCGACTGTAAAACAGCCACCTTGTTCAGAGATTCATCACACAGTTTGTTGCTTTGATTAAGCTGAGAATAGCTCTGCTGAAAGGAATGGGTCGCACTGTCTGAGAGCCTCGATCAGGATTGAGCTGGCTGCAGGTCCCTTTCTTCGCACCATATCTATGAGTTCTTGTGCTTTATCGGCTCTGGATGTCATTTCTCTGACGTATTCCATTTCAGAATCATTTATAACGCCACGTTCTAAGAGTTCATCCAGAAGTCCATTCAGAACAGGTCGAGACACACGGTCTTTAAACTGTCTCCGAAATGAAAGTAGCTTTTCCTCTGCTGGGACAATGTCCTCTGCTGGGCCCCTGTGCCTTGCTGGGACTGTCACTGTATTTTCCCTTCTTTGATCTGGAATATAATCAGGAAAAAGATTTTTGATTAATGTCCAACAGTCACTTTCAAACAGAGATGAATTAAATGTTTTGGTCTGCTACAGTAACATATCTCTGTAATGTGCTGTGATTTCTTTTGAGAAAAAAACAGCACAATACCTCCTCTAGGAGAAACTTCATGAGTCTCCTCTGTTCTGGTAGAAGGTTGGACTGAAACAGAAACATGCAACATCACTTGAGAAATGCAAAATAATGAAATGCATGTTAGCAAGAACATAATCAAATGGCTAGTTCAGGTATTTCAAAGTCGAAGGTTGTAGTGAGTTACCTACAGCTCATCCAAACATCTGATGTTACAGAGTGCACATTTAGTAGGCTGGAAGTGGTTATGTTTGGTTCCCTACCCCTTTTTGTAATAACTGAAATATTGTAACACTCTTTACACACTCTTTTCATCAAGGTAATACACTTTGCGTCATTAGATGGTGATCTGGCGCTGTTGTGGATCCATTAGGGAGACCGAAGCTTCGAGTTCAGCTCATGTGCAGCTCAGAAATAGTTGTAATAATTAGTCTTCTCTCTGTCGGTCCACAGGTACTTCTGTTTTAACATGACTTTGAGGTGTGTGTTAAAGTGTAACAAGCTTATTTTGTAGCTAATTGTACCGACAAGCGTCGTCATGATTAGTAGTTCTTTCCATAAACTTGCTACCAACTTCTCACTGCCGGTCCAGATTTCATTTGTTTGGGCTTTTGTGTAGAAGCTTTACAGTTAGTGCCAAAGAAAGGCCGTCTGACGGCGTGGTAAAGCAGTGACTATATTCCTAATATACAGCTGACCCATCCACAGCTGCTTGTCCAGACCACCGTCTGCTGTAGATAACACTCTGACTATGGATACCTCATACAACCACATTGCAAAATACCCGAACTCTCCTTAAACATAAATATTTGATTTATTAATTAAAGGGAAACATTTACTCATTGTGATATTCATGTGTATGTCCCTTCCCGCGGTAACATCATTTAACTGAGGATTGCTGCTGACTCCATTCTGGACGGCGACTGTCATGAAACAGACAAAATGATCAGGAAACAATTCACTCACCTCAAATCTGAAGAGTTCACATGAGACTGACACACATTTAAGTTAACCTGACAGTATTTGTTGGATCTTTCTCGACCTGCAGAACTAAGATGGTAAAAAACAAAATGAAGTGACTTCAGTAGAAAAACTATAGAATTTATTTATTTGCACATCAATACTAAGGTGTAAACTATCAATACTTTGTGCATTAGAATAAAATGATCTTTAAATTGTTTCCTTTCATATGTTTTTCTTTGATAGCCGGCCCTCACAGAATCACCACCATGAAATGATGGAGGGGTTTACATGACATGAGCCTGCTAGGAGGGGGAGGAAGGCTCAGGCTGTTCAGCAAGAGAGGAGAGCTTCTTACTTGCAGGAACACTTTGATAACCTCCTGGACCTGACTAACATGTTCTCCATGGATTATGCAGAGCTTGAAGTTCTCTAAAAAAGCTACACAGTTATCCGACAAAGCGGATGAGGTGACATTCTCCTGACATTCTCTGAATGCAGAAAGGCACGTGACTCATTGAGAGACGTGGGTCACCATTTTAAAAGCCTATGGAAGTGACCATATATGGTCCCTCGCCCCATTAAAGGGTTAAACTTGTCGCACTTCAAATGGACAGTGAAGGAAAAAAACGTATCAGTCAGATTATTATTCAAAGCAGTCGGCGGCACTACGACCTGAACCGCAGATAGGTGGGCGGGATTCTGTGTGAGGTTTTTATTATTTATTGACATGTTCACGTGTATTTGTAGTCATGCAGTCATTTATTGAAGCTCACACTCAGAACTACAAGCTGGCAGATGATTATTAAACAAAGTCAGGAGGTTTTAGGACATTTTCTGTCCCACTCTGTTTGAGTACACGATCAAGGAGTGGAACGTGGCCGCACGACCATCAGACTGTCAGGGTCTGTCATGTGTCAGTTTCCTGTTTTATTTTGATAGTCTTGTCTCTGTGTCATGTGTCAGTTTCCTGTTTTATTTTGATAGTGCTCTGTGCTCTGTCAAACTGTTCCAGTCAGGCTGGACAACGTCAGATCATAAGAAACAAAATGGAGTCAAACATTATGACAAAATAAGAGCCTAACGTTGATGAAGCTGCCATGTGCAATTGTTATCTCTTTATTTCATGCCTTATATTGATAGCTAATGGTACTGTAGTATTTAGACAGGGGCAGAAATGTATTGACGCATTTCTGATGCACGACTTTGTATCCATGAAGGATCCAATACAAGGATACAATGATCTTCTGTACTGAGAGACCCTGTTCCTTTAAATATTGTGTCACTCTCTGTATCTGAAAATATAAAAATAGGGAATGTGACTGACCTTCTGGTCCTGAGCTCGTCTCTGACAGACTCTGGACCAGATCGTTCCTGTTGATCTTCTCTAAAACCTTCTTGGTCACCTTCAGAGCTCCATGAAGTTTATAGGTGTTCACCATCAGATCCACGATGTCCCGCCTGTCTGCCTTCTCCAGCTTGGACACTTTGATGGTTTGGTATCCATCCAGGACGTCAGGCTGCTTCAGATACCATTTGAAGTGCTTCAGTTCATCGTCTGTCAAATCCTCCAGAGTGTTCAAAAGGTCCTCTGACGAGTTAATGTAAGTGAAATGAATATAAGATGTGAGTCACTGTGCTCTGTCAAACTGTTCCAGTCAGGCTGGACAACGTCAGATCATAATAAACAAAATGGAGTCAAACATTATGACAAAATAAGAGCCTAACGTTGATGAAGCTGCCATGTGCCTGATTGGACGATACCAGTGTGTTGTTTGACCTTTATTTCACTTGATTGATAAAAATTGTGAGGTCAGGAACACACACACACACACACACACACATGATAAGATGTATATCTACTACTACTCTACTATACAGTGTGTTCCTATCAGATGTAACACATTCTACACGTCACTGGGATAAAGAAGCACATTGTATTCATAAGAAAAATAAATTGGAGACCTCATCTCAAAATGACAAACAATCTCCTAACAAACATTGTTATCTCTTTATTTCATGCTTTATATTGATAGCTAATGTCAAGTCAGTGTCTCCCAGAGCAGCATTGCAGCGTTTCATGTCAGAGTTTCGTTCCTGGTTTCCGAGTCGTAGTCTCCTGATTTTGTACCTCTGCCTGTCTGACTGCCTTTCTGGATTTTGACCCTTGAGAACTGATTATCGTCTGCCTGCGTTTGTGTCCGCCAGTCTCTGTGTTCTAGATACAGACTTTTAAACTCATAATCTAACAGGACGGCTGCAAAATATGAAGTGCTGCTACTGAACCAGACTTCATGTTATTAGTGCAATACACTTTAACCTGTCTCTAGACACTTTGCACTTTGTTTACATCAACACTCCAATATCTGTGCATAGTCTGTCATGTCTGTTTATGCAGTGACTCTTCAGTGCGTGTTTATACATGTTAGAACACTTACACATATTTTTCATATTATATTTTGTATTTTTATGTTTTATTTCTATATTGTTCTTTTTCATCTAAACTTTGTATAGTGTTGTATTTGACTCTTTAGCTTATCTCTATAATTGTAGTGCTCTCGTGCAGAGCAGAGCGGTTCCTCTTGTCTGACACATTTCATTGTGTTGTTAACCCTGTGAAGAGAAAACAGGTCGGCGTTCCTCTGCAGCCTGCACAACTCCTTTTTTTCCTCCCCACACACTCGAACAAGCCTTTCCTGTCTCACATTCTTCAGATGAACTCTCATCAGACGGACTAACACGAGTCTGGTTTCCATCAAACAGGTCGGGGCACGTCGGCTGCGTTGCTGTCAATGATTACAGTCTGAATCATTGTTGACTTTGTACTTAAACAGAGCTGAATGTGTCATGATCACAGCAACAGGAAACACAGAATTCACTCTCACTGTTTCTCTTCTGAAGCCACAGTGCACGTAAACAGAGTAACAAACCGTCTTACCTCCCTGTGAGGTTTCTGGAACTTCAGCCTTTGGACCCCAGAGCCAGTTTTCCATTCTGCATTCGTTCAGCAGCTCCTTCAAGAACAAAACAATAACTAAGTGTGAATAAAAGGAAGTCCAGTTCTGTCCTTACTTTATCCTGTACACCCAGTTCATATAAATGAGGCAAAAGAGGAGAAAGTCAAACCTCTGCAGTCGCTTCCTTCTTTTTTAGTCTCAGCTGCCGCCCAGACGCGCCTTGATGACGCAACAGGAAGCAGGGGCGCTGTTAGGATGTTGAAACATCGAGGGCTCAGCCAGCCAGGAACAGCTTTAGATTTTCACTATATGATAATAACACCAGTTTCAAGTTAATGTAAATGAAATGAATATAAGATGTGAGTCACTGTGCTCTGTCAAACTGTTCCAGTCAGGCTGGACAACGTCAGATCATAATAAACAAAATGGAGTCAAACATTATGACAAAATAAGAGCCTAACGTTGATGAAGCTGCCACACACACACGCACACACACACGCACACACACACACACACACACACACACACTTTAAGAGTTTCAGGTCTCAGGAGGTGCTCCTGCTTTGTGTGCAGATTGTTCACATTATTTATCAGGTTATGAGACGTAAAGCCTTCTAATATTAAAGTATTAAAATTAATATTGAGGTTAATACAAGTTAGTTAATAAGGCTCTTATAAGATGTATGTCTACCACTACTCTACTATACAGTGTGTTCCTATCAGATGTAACAGTTGTAATGAAACATCTGCTGATGCTTAGCTGGGGCACATCATCAGTGATGGACCTGAGATCATTGAGTGTTTCGGGCCTCTCGAACATCAGACACCCTCTCTCAGGCGGCCGAGCTGAGGTTCATGACACCTCAGCTTGTGCCCCAGCAGCATTTAACCACGGATCCGCTCTCTTTATCCAGAGCCACCTAGAGGCTTTCTCTGCTGCCTCTGTGTTGTTCCGGATGGCCCTTCTTCTTCTCTCTCCTGTGATGCCCAATGCAGTGTAGGCCCTGCACAGAGACTGTCCGGCAAAGCCTCTGCACCCTACCTCCACAGGCAAACACCTAGCCTTCCAGCCTCGTCTGTGGCAGTCACTGACTAGGCCGTCATATTTCCCCCTCTTCCGCTCAAAGGCCTCCTCCATTCGCTCTTCCCATGGCACAGTGAGCTCCAGCATGACAACACTCTTTGTTGCCTCTGACACCAAAACGATGTCAGGTCTGAGGGTGGTCTTAGCAACACGCTGGGGGAACTTGAGTTGGCTGCCCAAGTCCACTGACAGCTGCCAGTCCTGTGCAGTGTTGAGAAGCCCTGATGTTGCTCTTGGTGTTGTACTTGGCTTCTCCCCAGCTCTGACGAGGTTGATGGCTCTCTTTGTGGGTTTTGACCTCCGACAGCTGGTGATGCCACTATAGATGCGCTCGAGGGTCCCCTTTCTTTGGCAAAGAGGGAATGCTGGAGTGTCGACCAAACCCCAGCAGTGCAAGGTGGAAGGGCTGGGAAGTACATCGTAGACGGCCTGGACTAAGAACTTGATACGGTGTGGCTCTGCCCGCCAAAGGTCAGTCCACGAGATCTTCCTCTCTGCAACTTGCTCCCATCTCGTCCAGGCGCCTTGCTGTCTCATTCCCACTGCTCTGCTGGATCTCTCCTCCTCGACCACTGCTCTCACCTTATTCTGGACTAGTTGCCTCCGCTCCTTTCCCCGAGCCTTGTCAAAACGGGGGGATGTTATGGTTCCTAGACCCGCCCTTCCTCTGGCCACTGTTTCCACCAGGACTCTGTGCCGTAGCCGGGACTCTGCCTGCTCCACTGCACACATTACATAACACATTCTGCTGTGGCTAAAATCAGGCAGAGTTTCAGTTCATTTCAGTTCAGTTCTTTGTTCTTTGTTTTCTACAGTCAGAGAATAAACAGCTGATTAAGTTTAAAGATAAAAGTTTTCAGGTTGTCAGAGCAGTTCTGACTCTCCTCATTTGTCAGCAGTGAGCGTCAGTTTAGATTCAGTCTAACTTGTTTCCTGGTGCTGATTAAACTAAACATGAAAAGACTCATTTTGACCAAAAAGTCACATCTCACAGAATAATGAGTGAATGAATTCATGAATATTCAGACCTACAAACAGCCAATAACTGCTCTCATCTACAAGTATTTTATGTAAGCCCAAAATAAAAAAACAGGCTGTCGTGAACTTATAAAGTCACTGAGTTCAAGTTTGAGTTCAACTGTGCTTTCCACTTTCCAACCTCAAAATCTTCATGTTCAGTTTTCATGTGCAGTTTAATCTTTAAACGATCATCACTGATTAATTCATACGTGTGATATGATTTATGACGTACTGTGCAAGTCAGTGAGTTCAGCTTCAAATGACAAAATGACAAATGAGTTGATTTACATGAATTTAAAGGGGACATATCATGCAAAAATCACTTTTCCAGCTCTTTAAATAACGGCGTTAGTAACGGCGTTACTTTTTTCAGTAACAAGTAATCTACTTGATTACTCTTCCCATCATTATAACGCCGTTATCGTTACTGCCAAAAAATGTGACGCATCATTATGATTGAAGGCAACTGTTCTTCATCAGACCAACTAGATCTCTAAGCTGAGCGGCAAAGATTTTTCTTGTTCCTCCTTCCTTGGTGAGGGCACGAGGCAATCACATAAATGATGACGATTGGCTGAGGTTGAGTGAAATTCCATGGCAAGCCAATCAGAGGTGGAGTTGGGCGGGTGTTGCTTACACAAATTGTCAGACACACAAAGACGACACAGGACATTCACGCGAGTCAACGAGAAACAGGAATGGCGAGATCGAGTAGTCCAGAAGTGGCCCTCTTTAAATGGAAGTATAGCCATTACTTTTCCTTCCAAGAAATGAAGGGAACGAGTGTAACCGTGAAATGCACATTATGCCTGGAGTCAAGAGCCTCTGCACGTCGGTGTCGAGCAAAAACACTATATAAACATAGTAATTATAATATCTGCAATAATCCATGACATTTTATTGGATGCTAGTCTCACTTTCCCACAGCAGCGTTAAAATAGTTTAGATTTGTGTGCTGTGGATTTCTGTTATGTATTGTATGAAGTGTCCATTTCATTATAATATTCAGATGTATCATAAATAATTGAACACACACATGTATTTTAAGTTCCGTCAAAGAGGGATGGAGGTGGGGTCCAAATTCTGTCACACATTTGAGCATTTAAAAAATTACTTGAAACTAACGCAATAGTTACTTTCCAAAGTAACTAGTTACTTTTATAATTTGTAACTCAGTACTTTAGTTACTTTCTGGGAGAAGTAACTAGTAACTGTAACTAGTTACTTTTTTAGAGTAACTTGCCCAGCACTGTTCTACAACAACCGTGTACACTTTGCATGAGCTGCTGCAGCCGCACTTGGCTTGTCTCTGAGCAGCCAGTCAGATTCCGCTCCTCTCTCTACGTAACAAGCTTTTAGGCCACACCCACATCCTGAGCTCTCCAGCAGAGGCCACGCCCAGTCTCCACCCGCCACGCCCAGTCTCCACCCGCCACACCCAGTCTCCACCCGCCACGCCCAGTCTCCACCCAGTCTCCACCCGCCACGCCTACAGCACAGAGCTCAGGTGAAGCTCCAACAGTTTCTGCTTCACAGAGAAGAATGGCTGGCTGTGTGGCGAGGCTCAGACCTAGGCATGCTCGTTACTCTGCTGTTGGCGGCAGTGACCAACACAAGTCGCTATATTGGCCCAGCCTGAGAGGACCGAAGAACGGAGGATTACGTTTACTTTTACCGAGACGTACCCACACTGTCAACGAGTGTGTGGGCTGGACAAATACAATGAGCACAGAACAACACAGGACGGCAACGAGACCTCACACGAAAGAGGAGTAACACCAACTGTCCATGGAAAACTACAGACGATGGAAATCTAAGTGTGCTTTGTGTTTCTTTAGATTACCACAAGCTAATGCTAACAGCTAGCTAGCGTTACATTCAGCACACACAGCGGCATGCAGACAGGCAGCACCGCCGCCCCGTTACACAAGTCTGTTTTTAATCTATGTAAACTGAGCAGGAACAAAAAGTGTTTATCTTACAGGCAGACGTTCAACTTACAAACTACTGGCGTTACATTGGTGTGGATCAAGTAGCAAGCAAGTAATGCCTGTACCAAACAGCTAGTTAGCGTCTCTTATCAGCTGTACTTGCCTGTGATACACACGAACATAACGGCAGTAGGTTTTTAGTTGGATGTCTGTCAGACGAACACTTTTTGTTCCTGCTCAGTTTACAGAGATAAATAGAGACGTGTATAACTCACCTTCTACTCACCGGTCCCACATGCAGCTGTGTGTTGAACGTAGCCGTCATTAGCGATAACAAAATAACTTTTCTCTCATTCACCTTTCTGTTAACGGCACCCCCTCGCTTTTATTGTCCCCCTCGGTTTAAGAGAAAGAGAGACCCCTCGCTATTTTACAGCGTAGTCTGAAGCTAGATCCAGTCTTAGGGAGCAAACAAAAGTAAACAAAGCTACAATACAATAAGGACAGCATCAGTTCAGTCCATGAGCTCCACCTGGATATTGTCTGGTTTTAGTGACGTGTCAGGCTGCCTGTTCATGCAGGCTTCTGGACTGAAAGAATTAACAGGCGGGAACTTTCAGAATCACTTTATTGGCCAGGTGTGTGTACACACAAGAATTGTGACTCTGTTTATGTGTATGTAAGGACAGTTTGTGTGTGTGTGTGTGTGTGTGTGTGTGTGTACACACCTGGCAAATAAAGGTGATTCTGATACTTAGTGAATGAGTACAATGTATATTTATATTTGAGCTCTCAATCATATTTCTGTGTTGTTATTTTCCTTCCCTAGACTCCGCCTGGCAGCCCTCCACTTCAGTGAAAGTGCTGGGCGTCCCTAAGCTACAGCATCAGCTGGTGAGCTGCTATTCAGATTGAACTTCCCAACAACAGCGACAGCTAAGACAGTGAAAGTAGAACCAACCGTCGGTAAGTTTTACAACCTTTTATTAAAAATGGCAATAAGTCAAAGAATGTGCAAACATCTGTTATACAAGTGAAAAATAAATAACATAAAACAGTGCTCTTAACTTATGTAAGTTGGATAATTTCACAAAGTATACCAATTCTCTCCCTCCTATATTGTCTTATAGGTTATGTCGGACCTCATCTTTGAGGTTTTCCTAGATTCTGGCCCACACATGGATGAGGTGCTGAAGATTCCCATCCCTGAGGACCTCGCAGTCCAGTTTGCAAGACCAGGGAAGCAAGAGGTTGTAGCTGGCTACGTGTCGAGGTTCAATCAAGGACCGGTCTGACCCTGCGTAGCTTCCTTGACTGTCTGGGGACTCCATATTCGTCGCACCACACAGCTGAGCAGTACCACCCTGATTCTCCGTCTGAGAAATCCCCAACACCAGCTTACAGAGCTCCTGTAGGCCTAGCATCTGTAACAGCTAAAACAAAGTGTACATAATGGTTAGTCTGAACTACACGGTGACATGCTTTTATAACATGTGTCCATCTTTTCTTCTGAAATTCTGTGAAACCTAAATGCTGACCAAAACTTTTTCAGACTGCTGTTCTAGGTAGTATATTGAGTAAGTTTGTTTGCAACATCACGTAAAAACATCATTCTGTCTCCTCTCAGTGCATCGCGGGAAGTCACATTGTAAAAGTTACCGACCTACCTGGCTCTCACTGCGGGAGGTGGAGGCTGAGTTCACCGGAGTGTCAGTGTGGAGGACTGGGCAGGTCGTGGTGACTTTTCCACGTATAAATTCATCGAAGTTTCCAAAGACACGAGCTACAACACACTGCGGGAAGTTATAAAGTCACTGAGTTCAAGTTTCCAAATTATCTGTGAACTGACTCTTCCTGCCAGAGACAGAGGCTGAAGTGTTAACGTGGCCGTCATGATAAGAGCTGTTTGAATCCTCTAACTGTTAAGGAAAGGAGCTTCAATGCTTCCTTTATTATCTCCTTTAGCATAGGATACACTGGAGCATCCTTTAGGAAAGGAAAGGAGGTAATGCCGTCCCACAAAATGGACGCAGCGTCCAGTCATTAAACCATCAGTGTGTTTAAACAGTGTGATCAGCCTGCAGAGAGAGCGTGTGAATATGAACATACGTGTTGACGTGATGTCACACTCTGATCATTGTGTGTGTTCTGTTGTTGACTGTGGAGCTGCGTTCACACACAGAGTCCAAACTGT
Source organism: Miichthys miiuy (assembly GCA_036365135.1). Lineage (NCBI taxonomy): Eukaryota > Metazoa > Chordata > Actinopteri > Sciaenidae > Miichthys > Miichthys miiuy. The sequence goes on along the minus strand of CM071602.1, from coordinate 3,663,493 downwards.
TTGGAACTGTGCCATGCAGCGTCCTGCAGATCATCATGAAGTTCCCGTTGCTGATTCATCATATATCTTTGCCATAACTTGCTAATATGTTTCTCTATGAGTGGACAGGAGGGTGAGCGCCCATACCAGCTAACAAACACTTCATCTGCCTTCTGTGACAGGAGGACAATATTCATTATTATTTGAACTCTGACGTTGATGATGACGTCACATTTTTCACCGGGTTGTCCACGTTTATATTTCCTGCATGAAACAACACGGTCAGAGCGCGGGGAGTATCTAGGAAGGATCTCAGATGAGCGTTTTGTAGTCCATCTTCTGGACTTTGTAGTTTTACCACAGATCACGTCAGTAACATTCACCGTCGCTTCATGACGTAGTCTAGTGTAAGAGCAGTCGTCTTCTCCTAACTCCTTATCACCTCTCCTCACATCTTTGTGACCTTGTGATGTTTTCCATCGAAGTCAAGGAAAAGTGGTTAGGAAAGGACTTAGGAGCTGATTTTTTTGACTATTCGACCGTACCCTTAGTAGCAATAACAGGTGTCATGTGTACACGTCATTTATTAAACATAAATTCAGTCCATACAGCTGAGCACCATCAGTTCATAAAAACATGAAGCTCATTGATTGAACACTTTACTGTAATGTACTGTGGCATTCAATCAAATGAATTTAATATGTGTGTGTGTGTGATATGACAAGAAGCTGAGGTCTCTATGATACATGTAGCCTGCTGTAAACCTGAAGATCTTTAGGAGACATATAGATATTCAATATTTGAACTATGTTGGTACACATGGAGGGCAGGAAGAGTTCAAACCATATTTATTGTATTAAAATAATCAGCCTGTAATGTACATGTACATGTTTGCAACATGTTGTGCAGAGTTGGAGGGACTGGACGGGGTGATTAAACAATGCATTCACATGCATTAAAGGTGTCTTACACTGACATCTAGTGGTTTCAAATGTGTACTGCAGTCCAAATTCAATCGATGCATTTCATGTTCTGGTCATAATACATTTGAATACAAATAAAAATAATTCAGCAAAGTGTCTTCAGTTTACATTTTCATCCACATCAAACAACAATCTTTATCTTATCCTGGACAAATAACCAACCTGAGCGTCATAGTCAACGTCTTCAGACAAATGCAGACTTTGCTAAACCCGTCTTTATGTCAACATTTAACAACATGAACATTTAACAAAGCCGAGCACACTGTTAACTCTTCCTGTTCAGCTGACTGACCCAGACTGGCTCCCCTCTTCTCTATACCACAGTGTTGAAGTGCTCGAGGTTCAAGAGAGGTCCTCAGATGAGAAACTTGAAGCTGGAGACACGCTCACCTCTGTCCTGTTGATACAGGTGTGGATGATAGGCAGCCAACCTCTTGAAGGACGACATGATGGAAGGGATGAGGGCAACATGACAGGAGTCATTAACTCATTTACTGTCTATGTCACTCGACCACTGCTCTCTCTCTCTTAAACCATCTGACACAAACTAAAGGAAACTTCTTCATATCACCATTTTATAGCATTTTACACCATTTTACAGCGCAAACTGCGAGTGTTCTGGCTTCAAATAAACAAATCAAAGTATCATAGTTTAGTCCATGAACGTCCACATTTTTTGTTAATATGTGAACTATTTTACCCTCCACGTCAGGAGATGGCACTCTAACGCTGCTGTGGATCTACTGTAGCTAAGTGCACAGCTCATGCACAGCTCAGAGATAAAGAAGCTTTGGCATGAGTTAAGATGCTAACTTTTCGTCCTCTCTCTATTGGTCCGCAGACACATACATTGGCTACACAGTACTTCCTAGCCTGTGTGACCCTTGCTGCCAGTCCAAATTACCTGTAGGTTTGGTACTGGTAACAATGAAATTAGATAGACTTTAATGATCCCACACCGAAATTTACTTGTCACAGCAGCTCATATACACAAGGTTGATAAGTAAAAAACATATAGCAGAAAGTCATGAAGTCGTGCTGGTGTTGGAGAGTCTGACATCTGCTGGAATGAAGAACCTGTGGTAGATCTCCTTCTTACGTGGTGGGAGTAGCAGTCTGTTGCTGAAGGAGCTGTTTAAGCCTCCAGCAGTCTCATGCAGAAGTTGTTCATGATGGATGTCAGCTAGAGTCTAGAGGACTTTTTTGTAGGCCTCAGCCATGTTGGTGTAAACATCTTCTAAGATCTTCTCTCCTTTACTGGGATAGCCGACATGCTGGTGGAATTTGAGGAGTACAGTCTTCAGGCTGGTGGGGATGATTTTTGACAGAAGTGTCAGAATGTCTCATCAACTTGGTTCTCTCATCTCATCTCTTCATCAGCAATGTGAGTGTTGCTCCAAGTTACAGTGAACACAGAAGCACTGAAGAACCAGATGGCAATAACCCAAACCCAGGATAGAGAGGTTCAGTGAATGTGGTGTTGAAGGTGTGGAGGTGGATCAGTGTGTCAGAGCAGACTCTGTAGAAGGACAGAGAGCCAGCAGGACAGTCCACATACACTGCTACTCTGTTAGAGACCGAGGAGGAGGAGGAGGAGGAGGAGGAGGAGGAGGAGGAGGAGGAGAGGAGGACAGTTTGTGTCTTGTTGTGATAGACACAGTAACCATCAACTTTTGAGCACTTCAGACTCCAAGACTGATTATTTCCTCCAAACCAGCAGTCACCACTGTGCCCTCTCCTCCTGATTCCTCTGTAACTCACTGATACATAAGCTCTTCCTCTCCACTCGACCTCCCAGTAACAGCGACCAGTCAGACCATCTCTACACAGCAGCTGAGACCAGTCATCAAACCTCTCTGGATGATCAGGATACGACTGCTTTTCTGTCACCCGTGTCACCTTCCTGTTGTTGTCCGACAGTTTGAGCTTTGTGTTCACTGTGTTTGTGTCCACTGTGAGTTCACAGGCATCTGATGGAGAGAACAAGACAGAATACAGCAGCAGTTTATCAGCTAACACACCTGATGGGTTTATTTGTTGCTTTATTAACAGACTGACTGTTAATTAGATCCAAACTTCACAATGACTCGTCTTTTTGGATCTTCTTTCAAACTGAGAGTTGAATGCAGATACACAAGCTTTTGATTTAAACGACTTTAACATGTGCTGCCTTGTTTTCATGAATCAAAGTGAACAAACACTTACACTTCCTCAGACCAGGTTTCAGCCTCTGCTCTCCACCATGATCCACCCTGGAGGAAGAAAGAAAGTCAGAATGAACTTTCAGAAGCTTCTTCATCAATGATCTTCAGAAAGATTAAATAAGTAAACTAAACTTGTTTGCTACATTGTCAACTTCTTTTAGTTTTTGGGTTTGAGCCTTCTACCCACAGAGACTTTACAGTTGCTGTCTTCACTGTTATCAGCAGTGCTGCTGGTTCAGACTGTGAACCAACAGTCCTCAGCCTGTCAGTGTGACAGAGAAACAGTGTGTGAGCTCTTGTTGTCTCTTCATACCTGAGAGTGTCCAGTCTCCATTGTGGATCCTCCAGCCCAGCAGACAGCAGCTTCACTCCTGACTCTCCTGGATGATTGTAGCTCAGGTCCAGCTCTCTCAGATGGGAGGGGTTGGATCTCAGAGCTGAGGCCAGAGAAGTACAACCTTCCTCTGTGATCAGACATCCTGACAGCCTGGAGACACACAGTGGTATTTCATTTATTTATCTTTTCTTGCCACAGTGAATTCCCCGTTTTATTAATTGACTAAATGTTCAATTATGGTAAATAAAACTGAAGAACACACCACTAACAAAATAATAATAATAATGTGTTTAAAAATGTGAAAATAAAACAACAGGTTCCACCCACAGTGCTCAGGCCATAATTATAAAATCTTATCATCTTATTATCTACTCTTCTTATTCCAACAAGTTTTTTGGGGGAAATTTCTGCTGTGTTTTTAAGTATAATTTACACTGTTAAATTCTGGATGTTGGGTATCTTTTTTAAAATTGACATTAACTTTGTTGTGTCTCGTCAAGTGTGTTAATGTTAGTCATGTTCAGTGTTTCTAGCACTTCCTGTTTTATTTTGTATTTACCTTTTCCTTCTTGTTTCAGACCCTGACTTCCTCCCTTTGTGTTATTTTCCCGCCTTAGTAATTGTTTGCTACGCCCCTGATTGGTTTCACCTGTTTTCACTCACCTCCTGTATAAATAGTCCTTGTCTCCCTTTGTCTTTGTCAGTTTGTCTTGTTCTGTGTCTAAAAGTGTATGTCAAGTGTGACCAACCTGTGTTCAGGTATTCTCATGTCTAGAGTGAAGTTAGAGTTATTATTTTGATCCTCCTAGAGAGCGCCTTTTGTTTGTTTTTTGGATAATAAATACTTTTTGAGTACATCGTTATCCGTTCCAGAGTCGTGCATTTGAGTCCATCAGAATTGTGTCCGAGGTTGTGACAGACTTCTATGACAAGTAACATTTAAAGGTTCATTAAACAGATACTGAAGCCTAACCTGAGAGTCTCCAGTGTACAGTGTGGACTCTCCAGTCCAGCAGAGAGCAGCTTCACTCCTGAATCCTTCAGGTTGTTGTTACTCAGGTCCAGCTCTCTCAGACGTGAGGACGGGGAGCTGAGAACTGATGACAGAGCTTCACAGCTTCTCTCTGACAGATTACAGCCACTCAACCTGTAGAGATAGTGATAAAGACAAACATTGAAACTGTTTCTGTCATGTGGAATAAAAAACATCACGTTGGCTGTCCATCTCTTGAGGTCCTGATCATTCATTAGGACCTCAAGTGATGAAAAGATTTTTTGGACAATTAAAACTTTGTATTGTGTATATTACTGGGATCTAAAAGCAAGCTTATTTTACACTGAATGGAGACATTCATCTTTGATACTTTGGTGTCTGTGCACTTACAGAGCTTTGTTGGAGGCTTTGACCACTGGCAGCATCCTCAGAAGAACCTCCTCTGAAGCAGAGTATTTCTTCAGGTCAAACACGTCCAGATCTTTGTCTGATGACAGTAAGATGAAGACCAGAGCTGACCACTGAGCAGGAGTCAGTTTATCTGTGGAGAGACTTCCTGAACTCAGGTACTGTTGGATCTCCTCCACTAGAGAAAGATCATTCAGTTCATTCAGACAGTGGAACAGATTGATGCTTCTCTCTGGAGACAGATTCTCATTGATCTTCTTCTTGATGTACTCGACTGTTTCCTGATTGGTCTGTGGGCTTCTTCCTGTCTGTGTCAGCAGACCTCGTAGGAGAGTCTGATTGGTCTGCAGTGAAAGTCCCAGGAGGAAACGGAGGAACAAGTCCAGGTGTCCATTTGGACTCTGTAAGGCCTTGTCCACAGCACTCTGGTGCAGATGTTTTAGTTTAGGTTTGTCTCTGAAGACTTTAGACCACCTCCTTGTTTGTTCTTCTGACAGCAGATTGACTCCAGAGTTGATGAATGTCAGATGGACATGAAGAGCAGCCAGAAACTCCTGAACACTCAGATGGACGAAGCAGAACACCTTGTCCTGGTACAGTCCACTCTCCTCTTTAAAGATCTGTGTGAACACTCCTGAGTACACTGAGGCTGCTGTGATATCGATGCCACACTCTGTCAGGTCTGATTCATAGAAGATCAGGTTTCCTTGCTGCAGCTGCTCAAAAGCCAGTTTTCCCAGAGACTTAATCATCTTCCTGCTCTCTGGACTCCAGTGTGGATCTGTCTCAGCTCCTCCATCATACTTGATGTTCTTCAGTTTGCACTGAACCACCAGAAAGTGGATGTACATCTCAGTCAGGGTCTTGGGCAGCTCTCCTCCCTCTCTGGTTTTCAACAGATCCTCCAGAACTGTAGCAGAGATCCAGCAGAAGACTGGGATGTGGCACATGATGTGGAGGCTTCGTGATGTCTTGATGTGGGAGATGATTCTGCTGGCCTGCTCCTCATCTCTGAATCTCTTCTTGAAGTACTCGTCCTTCTGAGGGTCAGTGAACCCTCTGACCTCTGTCACCATGTCAACACAGTCAGGAGGGATCTGATTGGCTGCTGCAGGTCTTGTGGTTATCCAGAGGCGAGCAGAGGAAGCAGTTTCCCCCTGATGAGGTTTGTCAGCAGCTCATCCACTGAGGTGGACTCTGTAACATCAGTCAGGATCTCAGTGTTGTGGAAGTCCAGAGGAAGTCGACACTCATCCAGACCGTCAAAGATGAACACAACCTGGAAGTCTTGAAACCTGCAGATTCCTGCTTCTTTGGTTTCAGTGAAGAAGTGATGAACAAGTTCCACCAAGCTGAACTGTTTCTCTTTCAGCACATTCAGCTCTCTGAAAGTGAATGGAAATGTGAACTGTATGTCCTGGTTGGCTTTGTCTTCAGCCCAGTCCAGAGTGAACTTCTGTGTTAAGACTGTTTTCCCAATGCCAGCCACTCCCTTTGTCATCACTGTTCTGATTGGTTGATCTCTTCCAGGTGAGGCTTTAAAGATGTCTTCTTGTCTGATTGTTGTTTCTGGTCTGTCTGATTTCCTTAATGCTGTTTCAATCTGTCTGACCTCATGTTCATCATTGACCTCTGCAGTCCCTCCCTCTGTGATGTAGAGCTCTGTGTAGATCTGGTTCAGAAGGGTTGGGTTTCCTGCTTTAGCAATCCCCTCAAACACACACTGGAACTTCTTCTGCAGGTTAGATTTAAGTTGACGTCGACAAGCTGAAAACAACAACAAATCAGTGAATCGGTGTTCGTGTTAATATGAGAGGAGTCGAGTGTAGAAATTCATCTTACTGCTCTGCAGGCGGTCAGCCAGCTCCTCCTGCTTCACATTTTCGTCAAGATGCTGGGAATAAATAAAACCTAAAATGTTAAAATATGTCTTTATATGTAGTTGAAGTAAACGTTATTAGGTATTTACACACCATAAATTTGGAGTCTTGGTCTGTTGGATGATGCGGGATAGACTGACCACTGTGAACCTCTGAACTTTTCAACTGAGCTCTGTGGAAAAACAACAAATTAATCAGCATATAACATAAAGTTTCGCTATAAATCTCTAATTTCATTTAAAACAAATATGCTGTCATACCACAAGAGTGATGCGCACTGATAGAGCTAAGCTGGGAACAACTTCTGATGACCTTTCTTATACAAGCACAAACACAGTGTCTGGTGTGCTCACAGGCACAAATATTACATTAATACTACAGAATGTAGCTTGAAGGTGGCTTTAAACAGTCTGCAACATTGTTTATGTTGCGTTGTTCTGTCAGGCAGTGACTATTGTGCCATTACCAGTACTTTATTTGCTCAGGCTGCAGGTCATCAAACTTGACTCACAGCAAACTCTTGCATGCCATGTAAAATCATTCCTGTGTAATTCACTTTAGCTTCCAAACATGACAAAAGTGACATTAAGGTTCTCAAGTTTTAATAAACAAATTCGCTAAGGTTGAAGGTAGAGTGTCTTCAAGAAGACAAGATCAAAATTCCCATTGGCTAATAGAAATGCCACACAAAATGAAGTCGTACACTAAGTCCAATAAGGTTGATGCTAGCCTAAATTGCTGGGAATGACGATCTCATTGTGAAGACAAATAATGCTCAATTGCAGTTACTCTCTACTTATTCACTCAGTAACGCTCCAGCTCTACATAATTCACTGAATGACCTGGTTGACGACTTCTTACCTTTCTTTGGCAGAGTGTTCATCTCTGAGGTTAAAAGGTTCAATCATGGACGAGTCACTCTTCATGGACACACAGCTGGGTGCAGGAGAGTCTGGTCTCTGCTGGTGAACTCTGATGGACACAGACAAGCAAACCAATGCACCTCTCAAACAGATTTAAACTTCAATCCCACCACACCTAGTTAAGAATGTGAGTTGGTTTTTTTTCGAGCAATAACACTGTTAGAAATTGTATAGAATATGGTGCAATGTTATGGGACTCTTTCCTGCTATCTGGAGCTATGTTAACTTACTGAGTCTCTGAAGGAGGTTGTCCTTTGAAAACTAAAGGGTGACCCATTGACCGGTGGGTCTTGATGGACACACAGCTGGATTCAGGTGCAGGAGAGTCTGGTCTCTGCTGGTCTGGGCTTCAACACAACACACACAGAGCTTTGACTGTGAATAATGATGATGGAGTGATTTGAGTGTTGGAGGAGAGTCATGGACAGTTAGAGATCCTCATCTCACCTGTGAGCTCTGGTCCTTGCGTCATCTTCCCCACTCAGAGTGGTTTCAGAGGGAGGGACTCCCTCCTCTGTCTCCTCACACTGATTCATAGCAGAGCTTCACACCTTCATATAAACACAACAAAAATAAAACTGACAGCTGAATGAAGTCAAAGAAGAAGAACAAAGAGCAGATACAACAGCTTCAAGCGTCTTCAGTTTGAGACAGTGCTGCATTCTCTGCATCCTGCCTTTGTAAATTTAAATATTTTGTTTTGTTGGATATTAGACTTATTAATTAGTCCAGTCTAAACAATTGATTGATTGTCAGTGATGAAAGAGAGGCTTCTCGTTCTCGTTCAGCTTCTTCTTTGGTGTAGCTCTGCTGTGTGTCCACTAGATGTCCTCATTGATCTTCAGTGAAGTGCAGTGAAGATAAGTAATGTCTAAAGAAGAAGAAGGAGGAGAAACCTCTGTCCAACATTTACTGACTGCAGAGTATTTTTTGTTTTCATGAATAATTCTGATGGACAGCTGAGATTTTTAGTTCGTTTGACAGTGACAGCAGCAGAATGATGCAGACAGTCATCCCTGATTTGTTTTGATTTGTTAAAGAGCTGATTGGATCCTTATTAACTTTTATTATTATTATTATTATTATTATTATTATTATTATTATTATTATTATTAATAAACTTCTTTCAGACTGAGGAGCTGCTTTGTGAATTACACACTGATTATTGCTTTTTATCATCTAAAATTGTGACTGTCTCGTCTCTCTCTAAAAAAATTGCTATAAGAGTATTATTCTTTACAATTAGAAATGGCAACACAACAATAATTGCACACAGCTACAATAGATTTGCATATAGCAGCCATCAGTTGAAGCCACATACTTCAGGTTCACCAAAAAAAACTTTTCAAAAGTATTCAAGCTGTCACTTTGTTGTTTTTTTCCAAGTCAGGTCACATTGATGCAAAGATGACTTTAAAGGCCAATAATCATGACAAAACAATCCAAAATAAACCTATCATCAGTCTGAAGTAAACTAAAGCACTATATGCGCAATTTCATTCATTTTAATAATTATTTTAGTGTTCAGGTAGTTTTTTGAATCATCTTATTATTTTCTCAGATGTCACTTTGTTCAAATCTTTTGGAGAGCTTCAATCTCAGCAATACGTTTGACAAATAATTCAGTTTGTCATCGTCCAAATCAGACTGAAACATTTTCAGATTTCGTCTCTGACTGTCAGAAGAGGACAGTCACTACATTTCTGTTTGAAACTGCATTAAAGGAAACCTTCAGACAATCTGAACTGGTGCTTCAAACTGAAATAAAGAATGATACAGGAACATTTTCACAAACAGAAAAGTTCTGATAATAATTCAGATCCAGCAGAGTCAGACTTACTCAAATTGTTTCTATGATTATCCGTCAGTCCACCACTTGTCCTGATCAGCTCTGTGTAGACGAACAGGACAACGTTCAGCTTTTACTGTTATATGAGTTTATACCATGATACCTTTGACCCCGTCATCTACAGCCGACCTGTTTTCATTAAAACATGTTCATCAGTCTCTTCTCTTTCTCTTCATACCAACACAGTTCATCTCTTGACCAAATGCTGTTTAATGTTTCTGGTCTTTTGGACAGAAAGTCCACCAGTTAACGAGAACTGAAGTAAACGAGTGTAAACCTAAAGACTTGTTTAATGACTTCAAGTACTGCTGGGTGCATTTCATGAGGATCAATAAATCTTATCTTATCTTAACCTGTAAGTCCTTTATCCAGTGTACAATGTTAATTTTGTATATATATGTATATATACCTTTTTAATATGTATTACTGTACTTGTCTATACCTGTATGTACGACTGAAAAGTGAACCAGAGTCAAATTCCTCATGTGTACACACACACGGCCCATAAATTGATTCTGATTCTGAAAAACACAAAGACCTAAGTAACATTTAAATAGTCATTAAAGAAACATTTGCACATCGACAGCTGGACGTGAACGATTTGACCACTGCTTTAAAAATCATTCAGGTTATCAGTCTGTAGATTATTTCTTGCAGTCTAAGCAGCAACCTTGAAAGATTTATTTCCCGCATAAAAAAATAACTTATCAAATGACTTTAGGACTGTTGCTCCAACACACACGCATATCAATAATAATAATAAACAATAAACCAAAGTGCAAACAATGTTTCCAGTATGTCCAACCCTCGACTGGCAGAGAAATGATTTCTACTTCCTGCTCTGATCCAGCCATCCATGTTCATGACTTCAGTGTTAAACACTGATGAGTTTCCTCTTAGGACTTTAATGTTTCATTGATTTAAACTTTTAAACAGTATTTGTATTTAGTCCGATGTTTGGTGACATCGTCTGATGCATTCATGAGCAGAACACAAAATATCAGAAAATAAGTCCACGGTACAATGAAGCGATTAAGATCCACAGAGCATGACGGCATCATCAGGCACAGCTCATAATAGTTTTGTTACAGTTAGGCTGTAATTCGTCAGTCCAAACATGCACACAGATCAGTGGTTTATCAGAGCTGGTTGAGATTATAAATTCTCTTTTTTAAGGGAGTCCTGACCAAAAGTCCATCGACTGCAATGAGTGCTGTCCATCACACTTCTGAGAAATATAATTAGAAATAGGATGCCTAATGGCATCAGACAAAGGACTCATCTCTGTACTTGTCCTGTTAGATCTTAGTGCCGCATTTGACACCATTGACCATCAAATTCTCTTACAGAGACTGGAACATCAAACTGGCATCAAAGGAACCGCCCTAAGCTGGTTTAAGTCGTATTTCTTAGATCGATCTCAGTTTGTTCACGTCAATGATGAATTCTCCATGCATACCAAAGTTTGTCATGGAGTCCCACAAGGTTCTGTACTAGGACCACTTCTATTTAGTTTATATATGCTTCCTTTAGGGAACATTATTAGGAATCACTCCATTAATTTTCATTGTTATTCTGACGACACCCAATTATATTTATTGATCAAGCCTGATGAAACCAATCAGTTAACTAAACTCCAAGCATGCCTTAAGGATATAAAAAGTTGGATGACCTACAATTTTCTGATGTTAAATTCAGACAAAACTGAAGTTCTTGTAATTGGACCCAAACACCTCAGAAACTCTCTTTCTAGAGACTTAGTTACTCTAGACGGGATCACCCTGGCCTCCAGCTCCACCGTAAAGAATCTTGGAGTTGTTTTTGATCAGGACTTGTCCTTTAATGTCCACATAAAACAAATTTCGAGGACTGCATTCTTCCACTTATGTAACATCACCAAAATCAGACGCATTGTGTCTCAAGTGGATGCAGAAACACTAGTCCACGCATTTGTTACTTCTAGGCTGGACTATTGTAACTCTTTGTTATCAGGCTGCTCCAATAAGTCTCTGAGGACTTTGCAGCTAATTCAGAATGCTGCTGCACGTGTTCTGACAGGAACCAAGATCAGAGATCACATCTCTCCCATTCTGGCTTCCTTGCACTGGCTACCTGTTAAATCTAGACTAGAATTTAAAATTCTTCTCCTTACTTACAAAGCTCTTCATGGTCAGGCACCATCATATCTAAAAGAGCTCATAGTACCTTACTACCCCTCTAGAACACTGCACTCTCAGAATGCTGGGTTCCTTGTGGTTCCTATAGTCTCCAAAAGTAGATTGGGAGCCAGAGCTTTCAGCTATCAGGCTCCTCTTCTGTGGAACAAACTACCATTCTGGGTTCGGGAGGCAGACACGGTCAACACCTTTAAGAGTAGACTTAAGACTTTCCTTTTTGATAGAGCTTATAGTTAGTGCTGGCTCAGGTCATCCCTTAGTTATGCTGCCATAGGACTAGACTGCCGGGGACTCCCCCCTCTCTCTCTCTCTCTCTCCATCTGTAAACATACATGTCTCATTAATGCATGTTACTAACTAAACTTCTTCCCTGGAGTCTCTGTGCTCTCTCGTCCAGCAGGTTCTCGTGGATCGTGGCTGCTGCTGTGGTCCTGCACGACGTCCACTACATATATTATTACTGTCATTATTGCTACCATATCTCCATTACAGTTTATAGTTAGTTAATGATTTGCTGCTGCTGTGCATCTGTGTCTCTCTATCTCTATCACAGGTTCCACTGCTACTGTAATCATTTTATCATTCATTGTAATTGTACAATATGTTTGTGTTGATTTGTTCTGTACACGTGACATTTGATTTGATTTGATGTACCAACTCCAAGAAACGTATTTGTTGAAGATCTTTTGTCATTTATTTTTAGGGTGCCTGTTTTTGTCTGCTTTGTCCTCCAGCCCTGCCACACTCAGCCTACCTTTGTCTGGACTTCACCTGTAGCGTCTGTTTGTGTCGCATCTTGAAAATAAAATCTTCAAAAGCAATTCCTGTCTGTGGTCTGCATCGTGTCAACAGTGTCAATCATATGCAAAGCCTGAGCACACATGTACAAAAGATCCCCATAATCCAATTTTAGGAAATCACTTCTCTTTTTTACATTCAAATAAATGATATAGAATAAATATAATAATAATAAACCATCAAAGGCAGAAATGAACATGAGGGTTTAGAAATGTGCAAAACTCATGAAGACTTGTTGAGCTTCAAGTTCTAAAACTAATTTACTGCAGCAGTGTCTCGATTCAGAGACTTCTGTGTAGTACTCTGTGTACTCTGTGTACTTCCTGGTGTAGTGCTCTAATGTCAGCAGAGTACTGTCTCAATTCAAGTACTGCTGAGCATTGGCTCCAACATTTGACCTCCAAAATATGAATATAAATCATATGCACAGCTTACATTTGCAGCAACTTCCTCGGTGGTCCCTCCCCTTCAGCTATGTAGACACAATGGTGTCCACTGAGGACGAGAAGCATCCAGCGTTCAGCACTCACCATCCAGGTCCCACACAGACTTTATACAGGACTGACAGAGTGAAGTCACTGATGGACGTCTGGGAGGACTGAGGCACAGTGAAGAAGTATTTATGAATAAATAAATACTACAGGACTAAATATCATCAAATGAGTTCTATTATCTACTTAATAAATAAATGTTATTTTCATCATATTTTCTATGATTACAATTATTTTACATTATATTATAAGATCAGTATCATCCATTATCTGCTAGCAAAGGCTCACAGGATCACTTATATCTGAATGAACTGTTGGTGTCGGTGGGAAGTCGTCAGGTGCTGCAGAAAACACGGCGGACATCTGAAGGTGGGAACGCCAGCGGCTGCCTGATAAGAAAAACACACCGACATCAAGGCTGCTCTGACCTGCAGACACTTTTCACAAGAAAACAGTTAATTAGTGACCAAAGTGGTCGACGCTCAGCCCAGTGTTAAAATGTTTCTACATCCTGTTTCACATCACTCGACTGATTTTTACTACATGTCATAAAATTTGACAATCTGAGTGTGATGGAGAGAGTTACAGTTGACTGAAATTTCTTTTAAAATAAGTTCCAGCACCTCCACAGCTATGCATAGCAGCATAGCATCAGTGAATAAAGTTCTGTGGTTCTGGTTCTGTACAGTGCACAGTGAGGCCCGGACAGAGATGACTGTAGCAGCCCTCACAGTCACTCACAGACCGGATCAAACAGGAAGCACTCCGCTCCGGCGGCGCCAGAAGAAAGAAAGCGTTTGATTGGATGTTAAAATTAGTACACGCCCCCCGAGTGCAGGATGACATCATCAACAAGTTTTTCTGGTTTATCAGGAAATGACAAACTCTGAAATACCATGAAGAACACCTGAACACACTGAAGACACTTTGTGTCAGCGCTGGACAGACAGAGGACAGAGGACAGTTATCTTTGATGTTCCTTCACTGTCACTGTGTGATGATCTCAGGTCACAATAAAATGATTTCAGACTCTGATGTTTCTGCTGAAAATCATCCGTCTGTGTTTAAACTCACTGATACGCTGACAGGAAGTTAAAATCTGGAGAAACTTCAGCTCTGATCCCGTCAGGGTGAGGCCAGTTAGGTGGAGGGCGGGTGGGTGACGGCAGGGGGCGGGGGTCAGCGGTTGGGGTTCAGTGTGGTGCTTCAGCTCTGACTCTCACAACTCTTTTCAGACTGGCTGCTTGCACGTGTGTGTGTGTGTGTGTGTGTGTGTGTCAATCACTGAGGTAAGGAAACCTTTTATTTTGAAACATCACGTCAATATTGCAGGCGACAGGTTGAGTTGTGTGTTCTGTGTCTGAGCAGCTGCAGAGTGTCTAAAATAAAGAAGAAACGTGTCGTGTCTCGTGTCATGCGTGTAACACGTGGACACATGTTTAGTGTGTTAGATGTTTGGGTACAATTTAAAGGACACAAATGAGTGATTTGGTTGATATATGGAGACAGCAGCACCTGTCAGACAGGGAATATTCTGTTTTCTCTCCTGTTCATGGTCGTCAAATAAGTCCATTTTTCTTATTTAACTTTAATTTAGTGTTGAAATTTGGACTCATTACAGAAACATGGTGAGGCCTTTAGACTTGATAAAAAATGAGACTTTTTGTAACATTGAAGGAAAATTATTTGACTTTTTAATCATTTCATCTTTTAAAATCTGCCAACAAACACTTTTGGTCAGGTTTATAATCTGTCACAGACTACAGGCTCCTCGCTCTGTTAACGTGTCATTCACACTTTGTGATGAAACATGATTATTTATTGATGTTCATGCTGTTTGACCACAAAAAGTGTATCTGGAGCCCATGCAGAGACACATCTGCCGGCTGCAGACGAAGGGCTGACGGCACTTTGAAGACGCTGTGAGAGCTTTTGGAGTGCACCTCAGCAGAACCAAATCACATTGTCTTTATTTTTCTGTTTCCAAGGCGGGACAATAGAGCGGCTGAGGGGTGTGGGGGGGTCCGTGTTCAGTGTCCGCTGTCCACTGCTTCGACACCACACAGCTCTAATTGGTGCTTTGTCCGTCCACGTCTCGCCTCGTTGGAGCCCTCAGAGCCTGCAGGCCGGAACAAATCCAACATGTCATCTGTGCTCAGGTCTACTCCGACTGTCTGTGTGTTTGTTAACGTTGAGAAAATGTTGGGAAAACATTTCTTAGCTACTTTCACACTAAAGCAGGTAAAATGAAACTTTTATATTCAGTTCATTTTGTCCATAAAAGCTGCTGACTGCTGGGCCTGAAAACCTGCTCTTCTTCATCTGTGGTGCAAACACTAACACTCCCCCGGTGCTCTGACTAACATTAGCTAACAGCAGCTAACAAACTGAGCTAACATGAGCTAACAGCAGCTAACAAACTGAGCTAACATTAGCTAACAGCAGCTAACAAACTGAGCTAACATGAGCTAACAGCAGCTAACAAACTGAGCTAACAGCAGCTAACAAACTGAGCTAACATGAGCTAACAGCAGCTAACAAACTGAGCTAACATGAGCTAACAGCAGCTACAGCTGTCAGCAGTTTACTTCACTGTCCATCATAAACTCTGTAAATCACAGAGAGTTGAGGCGGAGCAGCCGGAGGACATCAGAGGGAAAACCAGAAAACATTTTCTCCATAAAATATGATCCAGTTTCACCAGAATCAGTGAAATAGTTGGTGGTGTGTGACTTAGTGCCGTAAAGCGTTACGTACTTCTCCCGACCCGGAGCCCAAAGTTACATAGTGTGAGAACAGACGTACGAATGACAGAGACACCGTTCACCTGATCACAGGTCAGTGTGGATCAACAGGAGGTAGCAGACGGTAGATTATCAGAGGAAAGTTACAGGATGATGATTTAAACCTGCAGTAACTTTTTGTTCTCTTTACAACATTAACATCTTTAAAGCTGAATCTGTCGTTTGTTTCCGCATCCAGTGAAAACTTGATCAGCTGCAGTGAAATACTAAAGAACAGATCACAGAGAGGAGAGAGACAGTTAGCTTTAACAGTCTGTTGGTTGAGTTGTTTGAATATTCAGACACACACAGAAACACAGCTCCACATGAGTGCAGGCAGCTGTTTGACGAGGTTGTTAGCGAGCTGCTGCTAAATGACATACTTGTGTTTTACAGCGAGACAGCAGCCCACCAACTGATGGGGAGGAGTCCTGACAGAGTCCTGCAGCTGGGAAACAAGAACACGACCAGTTCAATTAGGCAGAGGGGCGTCTGCAGTCACCTCAGAGGTCACCTCAGAGGTCACACACTTAAAAACACGATGAGACAGACTGTCCCAAACAAGTCAGAGACAGACTGTCTAAAACCTGGACGTAGTCTCCGTGACGTCCCCGCAGACTGTCTAAAACCTGGACGTAGTCTCCGTGACGTCCCCGCAGACTGTCTAAAACCTGGACGTAGTCTCCGTGACGTCCCCGCAGACTGTCTAAAACCTGAACGTAGTCTCCGTGACGCCCCGCAGACTGTCTAAATCCTGGACGTAGTCTCCGTGACGTCCCCGCAGACTGTCTAAAACCTGGACGTAGTCTCCGTGACGTCCCCGCAGACTGTCTAAAACCTGGACGTAGTCTCCGTGACGTCCCCGCAGACTGTCTAAAACCTGGACGTAGTCTCCGTGACGCCCCGCAGACTGTCTAAAACCTGGACGTAGTCTCCGTGACGTCCCCACAGACTGTCTAAAACCTGGACGTAGTCTCTGTGACGTCCCCGCAGACTGTCTAAAACCTGTCAGCTTCACGTCACTGACATGTAGCAGTGTGATATCAGTAGTCAGTAACAGACCCTGAACCTCTCTCCACTTCACCTTCCTGCAGACTGCGCCCTCTGCAGGCTGAGACAAACCAGACGCCTCCCAGACAACAGGACCAAAGGTCAAGCCTCCATGGTAACATGTTTGTTTGTGTGTGTGTGTGTGTGTGTGTGTGTGTGTGTGTGTGTGTGTGTGTGTGTGTGTGTGCCAGCTCCTCAGGTTGACTCGTTAATCTCTGCAGGCAACTGTGACGTCACGTTTCCTCACAACCACCTGCAGAGATGATCGATCAGTAACACTGACTGATCAATAACAGACTCACTGCCGTGCAGAAATAAAGACTTTAAAGAAACAGTATGTACTTTTACTGACTGTAGTTCAAGGTTCAAGGGCTGACTTCTTCTACCACTGCGTAACAGAGGCTTGTTGGCGCCCCTGGTGGCAGCTGAAGGTATCACTGAGTTCAATGACAGAAAAAGAATTTAAAAAAGATGTTTGTCCCTCCACATCTGATGAGACTCGTCACTCAGTGTCAGATGAAGGTGTGTTTACAGGAAGCAGCTGTGATCCAGGTTAATCTCAGCTGGCAACTGTGAGCTTTGAATGTCTCACAGAGCCGGCTGAGGTTCACCTGAACGCAGCACCATCACTTCCTGCTGGAGGACCAGGGCGGCCTCACGGGGACACCGTAGAAACCAAAAATCAGATTTAAACTTTAGATTTTATGTCACATATCTTTTGACGTCCTGCTGTTGTCTGAGATGTTTCTAGATTTTATTCCAATATTTCAGCCACTATAAGGCATGCCGACATTATTAATACAAAATTATAGTTTTTAAAGTCAAATTTATAGTTTTTCTTTCTGATTTGGGTGAAAAATTTTCTAACATTTGTTTTCCCTCAATTTGAAGTTTACAACATTTCATTGTATTTTATGTTCCTTTAATTGTGTGATAAGTGTCTCATCAAGTTCACCACATCCTGGGCCTGTAAACCTCTTCTTCTTCTTCTTCTTCTTCTTCTTCTTCTTCTTCTTCTTCTTCTTCTTCTTCTTCTTCTTCTTCTTCTTCTTCTCCAAACTGGTCCAAACCTCCTGTGGTACAAACACAAGCTCCTGTTGTGTGTGTGCGTGGCAGGTTTAGTTTTCTCTGTGTGTCCATGTACAGGTAAATAGCTGTTTCCACCTGTGGATTTCCTGATGCTGATGATACTGCATCAGGAACTGATTGTAGAGCGATGAGAGGCCATCAGTTCCTGATGCACTTCCTTCAGCATTGAAAGACGCTCCACACGGCGAACACGTGAAGGACTTCATCCACCAACCGGCCGGTCGGAGGCAGAAATGTATTTTAGATGTTCAGGCGATGTGTTTCAGATCGATGCTAGCAGTTCATGACAGACTGAAACATCTGGACTGGTTGCGTTGTTGTCTGTTCCACCATGATTAGTTTCACTTGGATCGCTCTTTTGGCTTCTTTGCCTCCTTTTGGACTTTGGATGCAGCCTGATCGTGTCACAGTTCATGTACTAAAGGTTACGGCTTGTCGGGCAGTCCAATCAGCAAACAAATTCGTAAAGAAGCAGGCGGTAACTAAAGTCCAAAAGACAGCCTGGGTTCAAACGTACAGGCGAAAGAGAAGGTGAGACAACAAGACACAGGTGAAGCTAATGATGATGAAACAGACCATCTTTAATAAAGGAGTGAGTCTGTCTCTGTGCTTCGCTTCATGTGAACTTGTCTGTACACTGTGAATGAGGGAGACCTCAGTGAATCTGTGAGTTTGAAATATATCATACTTTT
This sequence comes from Miichthys miiuy, assembly GCA_036365135.1. Lineage (NCBI taxonomy): Eukaryota > Metazoa > Chordata > Actinopteri > Sciaenidae > Miichthys > Miichthys miiuy. Next base: position 3,644,856 of record CM071602.1, on the reverse strand, counting down.
ACACTGTTACAAGTGATTCTTAACTCAACTTTTCTCTCATGCCTAACGTCTCAGGATCCTCCAGGAGAAGCTGGAATGTGTTGCTGGGGAGAAGGACGTGTGGCTAACATCCATCAGCACAGCTCTTTACACGACCTCCACACTTTACATGTGTAACCACAACGCAGAGCACTGTGGAACAGCAGGCGAATCAAAACAGGAAGAGATGTGATGAGTTAAGAGGAGATAACGAGAGGAGAAGATGTTGGAGAAGATAACGGGGGAACAATGAAAGCCTGAGGACCCTCAGCAGTCAGCTGATAGACAGACGGCCTCATGGGAGATTCCTATGAATGATGGACTGTTGAAAATATGTCGTTAACCTCGTATAATCTGATTCTCCAGGCTATCAGGTCACTTTGTCAACTTGAACTCTGAACTACAGTTATACAACAAGTAGTTCTGACCGAGCAATCTGATTGGTCAACTAAACATGCTCAAACAGCATGACATCACAGCGGGAAATATTACTCTGCTATTTCCATGGCAACAGTATAACTGCCAGAGATGAAGCAAAAACCTGCGAAGGACAAAAAATAACATAAGTGTCAATAAATAAATGCATAAATACTACATTTGTTTCTATATTTATTTAATTATTTTTTATTTTTGTTGAAATATAATTTATTATATATATATATATATATAGCCGTAACTTTTTGTGAGCAGTGTATATATTGTACTGTATATGTAATGACTGAGGTCAGTCTGTCTCTGTTTGTTGTTGAACTAAAACAATGTCGCCCCCTGCAGGCTTCTCTTTCCCAGCACGCCCTCCATCCTTTTTCTTCATCTTAAGAACACTCATAAATAAATATATAGAATAAAACATTGATTTTAATTAGTTACATTTATTTTGTTAGAAGGCTCCATGAAATTGTATTAGGTTACTAAAGTTAATTCAACTGAGGCTGAAGCTGAGCAGTCGGGGGACATCAGAGGGAAAACCAGCAAATATATTGTGCATAAAATCTGATCCAGTTTCACCAAAAAAAAAGTTTTAAAAAGTTTTTTATGGCTGTTTGACGGTGTTTCCTGTGTAAAGTTGGCGCCCCTCTTCAGATGCTGAGGTGCAGCAGGTTTAACAGGTGTGCTGTTGCCATGGTAACCTGTCCTCCATGTAGAGGAAACAGCTGCAGAGAAGCAACGGTCTCTGTCCTCGTTTTAGTCTCTTATCGAGCACGAAGAGGAGTTTTTCAAGATTTACATCTTTGTTAGGAACCAATGAGCCACAGACAGGAAGTCAGGCTGTACTGAGAGATGGAGTAACCTTTTAGAGTCTGAACCAAGCTGCAGCCTAAAAACTGCAGTTCATCAAACGTCCACTTGAGGCTGGCTCCAGAAGTGAGTCAGTCTATTACCTTATAATGTGTATATGTGTAAATTAACAGCTGGACACGTGTGAGCAGGAGGTGACAGTCACTGTGGCTGAGATAAGATACATTCACAATGTGGAAATAATGAAAAATGAAATTTTAAAGAGAGGTTTGTTTGTTGTTTTAAAGTTTGCTGGAGGTCAGAAGTCTGAGTCTGGAACTCAACTCTCTGGAAGATTACAGACTACATTTATTGTTCCCAACTTACAACAGCAAATGTTTCACAACCAATACTGACGATATGTGATGATATAATTATGCAAACTAAGTCTAAACATATGAACATGATTAGCAATATAACTTGATATTTAATATATTCCAATATGGTTTGTAAAACAGAGTTTGTTTATGGATAATTTAGAACAACAACACAGACAATTACAGACAGGTGTTACACAGACAGGTGTTACACAGACAGGTGTTACACAGACAGGTGTTACACAGACAGAACAGACAGGTGTTACACAGACAGGTGTTATACAGACAGGTGTTACACAGACAGGTGTTACACAGACAGGTGTTATACAGACAGGTGTTATACAGACAGGTGTTATACAGACAGAACAGACAGGTGTTACACAGACAGGTGTTACACAGACAGGTGTTACACAGACAGGTGTTATACAGACAGGTGTTACACAGACAGGTGTTACACAGACAGGTGTTACACAGACAGAATAGACAGGTGTTATACAGACAGGTGTTACACAGACAGGTGTTACACAGACAGGTGTTATACAGACAGTACAGACAGATGTTACACAGACAGATGTTACACAGACAGGTGTTACACAGACAGGTGTTATACAGACAGTACAGACAGGTGTTACACAGACAGGTGTTACACAGACAGGTGTTACACAGACAGGTGTTACACAGACAGAATAGACAGGTGTTATACAGACAGGTGTTACACAGACAGGTGTTACACAGACAGGTGTTATACAGACAGTACAGACAGATGTTACACAGACAGGTTTTATACAGACAGGTGTTACACAGACAGGTGTTATACAGACAGGTGTTACACAGACAGGTGTTATACAGACAGGTGTTACACAGACAGGTGTTACACAGACAGAACAGACAGGTGTTATACAGACAGGTGTTACACAGACAGGTGTTACACAGACAGAACAGACAGGTGTTATACAGACAGGTGTTACACAGACAGGTGTTATACAGACAGGTGTTATACAGACAGGTGTTATACAGACAGTACAGACAGGCGTTATACAGACAGGTGTTACACAGACAGGTGTTACACAGACAGGTGTTATACAGACAGGTGTTACACAGACAGGTGTTATACAGACAGGTGTTATACAGACAGGTGTTACACAGACAGGTGTTACACAGACAGGTGTTATACAGACAGGTGTTACACAGACAGGTGTTACACAGACAGGTGTTATATTATATATTTAAATGTTACACACTGGAGGTGAAATTGTGTCAGAGTGAGACGTCTGTGCTTTTGTTTTGTTTTCGATCTTCGGAGAGAGAGAGAGAGAGAGAGAGAGAGAGAGAGAGAGAGAGAGAGCGGTTCACTCCTCTTGGGTCTCATTGTCTGTTCCTCCGTTTGTACTGAATCCGTCAGTTCACCGTCTGTAATGGAGAGAGAAGACAGAGGAGGAGGAGGAGGAGGAGGAGGAGGAGCAGGATACCACCGGGCTGCCAAGCGGCTCCGGACCGATGAGGAGGCCGGTGGAGGGGAGCTGGAGGACGGAGAGGAGGAGGAGGACTCCGGCGAAGAAGAAGCTGCGGGGAGCGGAGGCACCGAGAACAGGAGCCGGAGGAGCGGAGTGAAGGTGGGAGGACAGTTTTCTGATTTTATCGTTACAAAACTGCGATGCAGAGACAAGATGAACCCGAGGAGGTTTATCATGTGATGGAGAGCAAATCATCTGTTCTTTAATCTAACACAGAACACACAACTGGCTTCATTCAGCAGTCTACAAGATTTCACAAGTTCTTCATGAGGTTTTCAAAGTTTGGTTCTGGTCAGGGTTCTGCTGTGTTCTCCTGCCATGAGTCCTTCAGCAGTTTGAACAGATATTGAACATCCACAGAAACAAAGATCAGTTCAGGTTTTTAACTTTTTACACAGTTTGATTCAAAAGAATTGGATGAAGGTTAAAGGAGGTTTCTGTTTCATCTTCTCAGCTTCATAGGGGAGCTTTTAGGTTCTTTATGACGTCATAAAGGAAGTCAGGAGGTCAGATGGGTCATCCAATCATCACAGGGTTGGAGGTTCGGTTCCAGGTCCAATGGTCAGACCAGGAACCTGCACGGTAGCACCTGTGAAAGGGAATAAGAGGTTGTCGCTGATGTTTGGAGAACATGTTTTCTTCCAGATTCCAGACCTTTGACCTTTGACCTTTGACCTTTGCATACCAATCAGATACTTAATCAAACCAATAATACTACCAATAATCAAACTTTGGTACGTGTTGTACACTGCTGGTGGTACCTGACCTTCTTCTAGTGGTACGTGAAGGAATGTCTGAAATACTTTTTATTCATTCATTTATTCAAACAAATTACATGATCAAAATACAACAACATTTCAAAAGAACAAACAAAAGAAAAAAACAATGTGGCGTTTCCTGTAATCTTCTGTCTCACGTTCGATTGATGATGATTAGCTACGAGCTAAAGCGTGAGCTAAATTACTCCTTTAACACCTCATCAGATCTGGTTCTGGTTCTGGTTCTGGTTCATAGGGTCAACCTTCGCTGCTGGATCGTGGTACGTGGAGAGAAGAATGTTCTCTGAGGTGGAACTGGATGTGAAAAGTCTGAGAAACACTGTTATATATTAGTCTGGGTCAGGGGAAGTCATGGGTCATGACTTTGTGGACAGGACACTTCCAGGAGGTAGCAGGGTCGTCTTTCTGGGTTAATAAATTAGGTGATATAAGATTGATGCTTAAGGAGGTCCTCAAAGTCTCCATGAAGTCAACCTTAATGGTTCTTCATGGTATTTCAGAGTTTGTCATTTCCTGAACTGACTCAGCCGGGGATGCCAGGAGCCAAACTTGGTTTCGGAGGTTGTGTTTGATTCCGGGTCCGGTCATGTTCACTGGAAGGTAGACGACCGGACAAATATCGCTCATGCTCATGAAGACGGAAACAGGAATCTACTTCCTGAGCACTGATGGAACCATGTTGTGTTTGAACAGTGAGTATTTCAGGAATCCTGTGTGTTGGCTTCCTTGGTGAGCGATATCAGGCCCACGTCTGAACACATAATCAGCATCTGCTTTTTCACCGTTGGTCTGGCTCTGATCCTCTGCTCAGTGAGACAGTATGGCCTCTCTGTGATGCGCTGGCTGTGACAGGAAGTGCCTGCACTCAGCAGGAAGTGAGGCCATCTGTCTACCTTGATGAATGAGCCTGTGGTTTTCTGTGAGTCTGTGAGCTTGTTAGTGTCCATGTTAGCTCAGAGCCAATCCTGCAGAGGACAAACAAACAGAGGATAAACAAACGAGGAGGTGAACTCCAAACTAAGAAGCTATATTTCATAAAAGATGGAATTAGTGATGTTATTTTTTCTTATATAACATGATGAACTAAGATGGTAGACAATGATAAACAGCATTCCTGCCACATTTATGTCATAAAAAAACATCTTAAACCAACATCTCATATAAATCAGAGTTTGTTGTGATCTGTTGTCTCCAACTTTGCTAACAGCCAAACATCAACCAGGTCACCAACAGCAGACACAGCAGCAGCTAATATTACTGACTAGTCCAGCAGCAGTCAGCCCAGCTCGGCGTCTGTCTTTCAGCCTTTTATTTCACCAAGCTCTCACCAACCACTAAAAGTCAGTCCCAGATTTACTCTTGTCCGGCGGCTTCTTGCTCACTCACTCTCTCCTTTTCTCTTCTTAGCTTCCTCCGTCAACGTCCTCTTCACTCTCTTCTCCTCTGCCTTCTTCTTCTTCTAACAGTAGCTAACAGCAGCTACAGCTGTCAGCAGTTTACTTCACTGTCCATCATAAACTCTGTAAATCACAGAGAGTTGAGGCGGAGCAGCCGGAGGACATCAGAGGGAAAACCAGAAAACATTTTCTCCATAAAATATGATCCAGTTTCACCAGAATCAGTGAAATAGTTGGTGGTGTGTGACTTAGTGCCGTAAAGCGTTACGTACTTCTCCCGACCCGGAGCCCAAAGTTACATAGTGTGAGAACAGACGTACGAATGACAGAGACACCGTTCACCTGATCACAGGTCAGTGTGGATCAACAGGAGGTCACAGACGGTAGATTATCAGAGGAAAGTTACAGGATGATGATTTAAGAGGTTCAGACAGACTGGTGTCACCAAATAACATATGAACGTATGAATAACACACCATGTGTGTGTTTAAAATTAGACTCGTCTAAACATAACAGTCAGACTCTGCAGACAGAGAGCATCATGGGAAACTGGGCTTTCCAAACAGGCCTGCAGAGGCTGAAGTCAGTTTGGTGCTGTTTGTAGACAGACCACTTCCTGTTGACAGACAGAACTCTCGTCCACATCTCAGCACTGACGACTGACGTTTGACATTTCATTTATTTCAGCCCTGCAGCTGCTGTTTTTGAATGAGTCCTTCAAGATCGAAGATGATAAAAAATGATTAAAAATGAAAATAATTAAACCAGCAGTTAAAGTTCAGCTCATGTGTTTCTCTTCAGCAGTCAGATCATTCACATCAAACCCAGGTAGTGCCAACACCTCCTGATGGTTTTATATTCAGAGGTGGAACTCTCTCCAGACTCCAGCCAACATCAGAGCACCTTTGATCAGGTGGTTTTTATCGTTAGAATCAACTGAAGATCAAACAGAACCCAGCAGGTGAGTTCTGGTTCAGAGAACCAGTCTGAGCATGAAATCAGTCCTTCATGTTGTAAACATGCATCACCTCCCTTCATTTATTCATGTGGCTCTAAACACAAACAGGATAGTGCCATCATTAACTCCACTGCTGCTAACAACTAATTAAACCAACATGTTCTAACTTTTGTACCGTCTGTTACCTCCTGATGATCCACACTGACCTGTGATCAGGTGAACGGTGTCTCTGTCATTCGTACGTCTGTTCTCACACTATGTAACTTTGGGCTCCGGGTCGGGAGAAGTACGTAACGCTTTACGGCACTAAGTCACACACCACCAACTATTTCACTGATTCTGGTGAAACTGGATCATATTTTATGGAGAAAATGTTTTCTGGTTTTCCCTCTGATGTCCTCCGGCTGCTCTGCCTCAACTCTCTGTGATTTACAGAGTTTATGATGGACAGTGAAGTAAACTGCTGACAGCTGTAGCTGCTGTTAGCTCATGTTAGCTCAGTTTGTTAGCTGCTGTTAGCTAATGTTAGCTCAGTTTGTTAGCTGCTGTTAGCTCATGTTAGCTCAGTCTTTAAGCCAGGCTGCCCGGACTGTGAGCTCAGAGCACCGGGGGAGTGTTAGTGTTTGTACCACAGGAGTTTTGGACCACCGAGGAGAAGAAGAAGAAGAAGAAGAAGAAGAGAGAGTGAGCGAGCAAGAAGCCGCCGGACATTACTTCTTTTGATCAGAAGTAATGTAATCAGAACAAATACTCGAGTACAGCTGAACATAGTTACCACAGTGGGATTACACTCTGACTGTTTGTGTTGTTTCAGTGTTAAAACTCGTTCAAACATCACAGAGCTGTCTGTCTACAGGAGCTCCACAGGGACAAAGTCAGTGTCAGCACTGCACACACACACACACACACACACACACGTATTTCCACAGGCTGTGGCTGATGGAGTTTATAAATGATGAATCATACTGCCTCGTTAGCCGCGTTAAAAGCTCGTTAGCTCAGCGGCTGACACAGCTAATTACAGTGAAGCGTCAGGGAGGAGGAAAAGAGGTGATGAAGATGAAGGCAGCTGCAGGGATGAAGATGGAGGAGGAGGAAGAGGAGGATGTGCTAAGAGTGGTAATGATGGCAGAGGCCTGACAGGAAGGAAGCAACATGTCGCACACACACACACACACACACACACACACACACACACACACACACACACACACACACACACACACACGTTCACCCAAGAAAAAGAAAACAAAAAACTGAGGCTCGTCACCATGGCGACCGTGACCTGTGAGCTGCACCTCCTCTGCACTCCTGCTGAGGAGAACCGAGAGGAGGAAGTTCTAAACCTAATGTTGTCACGATGATGACCATCCGGTAACCAGGGTAACCACATGGCATCACGTTTCCACCTCTCGTGTTGGTACGTCGCTAACATCTTTCGTCTGTCTTTGGCGTTGGCGTTGCTATAGTAACCGAGCCCAGTGTAGGTGTGCACAAATAAACCTGCTTTGGCTGAAGGGGCTGTTTGAGGTGTCAGGCACACTGTGGTCACCACGGCTTACTGTGATTGGCTGAGACGCCTGTCAGTTAAGGCAATCATGCTCCATTCTCCTCTTCCATCTGCTCCGGCTTCAGTGTTACAGCCGTCAAGCACTGTTTGTGTTGCACGTCATATGTTCATATCTGCTCAGGCTACACAGGCTGGAGTGTATTCATGGAGGCAGGCTGCTGGGCTGACTGTCAGAGGATTCAAATGGTTGCCAGGTGACCAGTTTTCAGAAAAAAAGTTTTAAAGGCTGGAAAAGTCTAAAATGTTAAAAATGAGGGCTGGAGCCAAAGTGTTGTACTGACGCCGTGAGTCAAATCTAAAGATTAGATCAGCACCTCAGGCCAACCCCAATCAAAGCGTGTTTCCTGTAGCCGTTGGTGTAAAGTGACGCCCACCTGCTGCAAAAAGGTCAGGCTGCAAAAACAGCATCGCTTACTCAACCTCTTCCTGAGAAAGACAGTCAACACCTCTTTGTCGTCTTTTTGTTATCGTGAGAAGTTTTTCCGACTGTCACCGTCATGATTTTTTCTCTGATGCTAATCAGCTCTCTGCACAGACAGCGAAACACAAAGACACTTAAAGCCCAGCAGTGATTAAAGACGAGTCTGATCCTTTACCAAAGATAAAGTATCAATAACAGGATGTCAAAAAAAACTGCAGTTACTTAGTGTCAACAACAAAATGTAGTTAAAGTACACAGCCTTTTATTTCACCAAGCTCTCACCAACCACTAAAAGTCAGTCCCAGATTTACTCTTGTCCGGCGGCTTCTTGCTCGCTCACTCTCTCCTTTTCTCTTCTTAGCTTCCTCCGTCAGCGTCCTCTTCACTCTCTTCTCCTCTGCCATTATGTCCATAGAAGCTGCTGACTGCTGGGCCTATAAACCTCTTCTTCTTCTTCTTCTTCTTCTTCTTCCCGGTGGTCCAAAACTCCTGTGGTCCAAACACTAACACTCCCCCGGTGCTCTGAGCTCACAGTCCAGGCATCCTGGCTAACAAACTAAGCTAGCAACAGCTACGTCCGAATGACAGATACACCATTCACCTGATTACAAGTCAGTGTAGCATCAACAGGAGTTAACAGACGTTAGTTTAGGAGAGAAGAGCTACATGTTAAAGATCATTAGGACTGTTGAGTGTGTTTTATTTATTCACCCTGAGGACAGGACATAAATCCTGAATAGAGCGGTGCGAATGAGAAAGGTGATCTTTGTTTCTGCATCTGCTCTGTGACAGACATGATCATTTTGGAGACATGTTTGATGCTGTTTTTATGTTTGCGGCTGCACACAGATGAAGTGATTATAGCTGTTGAAACAGTGTGTGGGGGGGTCTGACTTCCTGTCCTAACTTCTTTGTCCTTTGTTGTGTTCCACTTGTTGGTTTTATAGTCTCAGAGTTCACTGCTCGTCTCTCTGTAGGGCGCTGTAGAGGAGAGTCACCGCATCCCCGTCTCCGGTCGTCCACATCCGAGGCCTCTGCGACGCTGTGGTGGAGGCTGATCTGGTGGAGGCACTTGACAAGTTCGGCAACATCTGGTGACCTTAACTATATAACTATATAAAAAATACATACATCCTCCAATATATTATCCTCACTAGGGTCGCGAGGGGGCTGGAGCCTATCCCAGCTGACAACTTTATAAAAAGACTTCATGTTCTGTCCATTCATATTCTACCAGAACAGACGCTCTGCAGTACTGACTGCTGCTGGGTTGAATCATTTTGTTGGGTTAGGGCTTGGAGCTGTTGGTTATTCAGGTACATTGTAGAGCATCCGCCCAGGGTTCGAATCCGACCTGCATGTCGTTCCCCATCTCTCTCTCTCTCTCTCCACATTCCTGTCACTCTTCAGCTGTCTGTCAAAAATAAAGCATGAAAAAGGCCAAAAAAAAAAAAAAAAAAGAACAACCTGATTTAGAAACATTCACCACAACAACCATCCCAGCAGCCTCTGCTGCTCTCCCTGCAGCTAATTTACTTTCAGTGCATCTCAGCAGCAGCAGCAGCAGCAGCACTTCCTCTGACTTCCTCGCTGCTCTGATCCTCCGTCACCGCTTGTTGCATTGCAATTAGCAGTCTCATTATCATCAGTGTCAACGTCTGTCAGGAGTAGTTCAGACACAGATGTATCAGTACTGTGATGAAGCTGTCATGCTGGCTGAAAACAGTTATTACGCCGATCACCGTTGTGTTGAACGGATCATAGAAAGAGCTGAGACAACACACACACACACACACACACACACACACACACACACGAGACAGAGTGAAGAGGATAATATAAAAACTGAGCTAAAACTCGACTGTGACGTTGTGTGGACGTTTCCTGCTGCGTCAGGAGGAAAAACACTCAAGTTAAAGTCCTGCATTGAAAATGTTACTCAGTAAAAGTATGAAAGTACAACCAGGAAAATGCTTAAACTTAAACTAAACTCATTTTTGCAGCTACGTCATGATGATGCCGTTCAAGCGGCAGGCTCTGGTGGAGTTCGACAGCGTGGAGAGCGCTGAACGCTGTGTATCGTCCGAGGCCGTCTGCATCGGCGAGCAGCAGGCCTTCTTCAACTTCTCCACCAGCCAGAGAATCACCAGACCCACAAACGCCGACGACCCCACCAGCGGAAACAAAGTTCTGCTGCTGTCCATCCAGAACCCGCTGTACCCCATCACCACCGTAAGTCCAGCAGAACCTTCCTGTTTTCTTCTACTTCTACAACCAAACCTGAACTCCATCTCTCAGTTCTGACAAACTGTTTGAAGGAAAACTGACTTTCATTGTTCTGCTGTGTTCTCTCTCTCTCAGGATGTTCTCTACACCGTCTGTAACCCGGTCAGTAACGTCCTACGAATCGTCATCTTCAAACGCAACGGCATCCAGGCCATGGTGGAATATCCTGACTGAGTGTGTGTTTGTATTGTTATATTATGTGTGTAATATAAAGTATTTCACAGGTCAGACTTAAAGTTCAGCAGAATTTACTGAAAGAAACATCTCAGAGTGTAATCCCACTGTGTAACTATGTCCAGCTGTACTCGAGTATTTGTTCTGATTACATTACTTCTGATCACAAACTAGCGAGTCGACAACTTTGCTAACAGCCAATCATCAACCAGGTCACCAACAGCAGACACAGCAGCAGCTAATATTACTGACTAGTCCAACAGCAGTCAGCCCAGCTCGGCGTCTGTCTTTCAGCCTTTTATTTCACCAAGCTCTCACCAACGTCCTCTTCACTCTCTTCTCCTCTGCCATTATGTCCAGCTAACAGCAGCTACAGCTGTCAGCAGTTTACTTCACTGTCCATCAGGAAACTCTGTAAATCACAGAGAGTTGAGGCGGAGCAGCCGGAGGACTGCACAGGTTTCTTTTTCTTTAAAGATCAAACTATTCACTAAAGCTGACAGCAGTAGTGGTTTCTCTCCTCTGATTGGCTGGTTGCTGATCACCCTGATGAGTCATCCTTAACAAGCTCGTTAACGTTCGAGTCAGTGGAGGACGCCCAGAAGGCCAAACTGGCTCTGAATGGAGCAGACATCTACGCCAGCTGCTGCACACTCAAGATTGAATACGCTCGGGTAAACACACACACACACACACACACACAACACACACAGACCAACAGTGCTCTTGACGCACACACACTCTCAGGCCCATGCACACACACCCACCCAGAGGTGCTGTGCTCTGTCGCCCCCTGCAGCCCAACAGACTGAACGTCGTCCGCAATGACAACAGCAGCTGGGATTACACCAAACCCTTCCTCCTGCACCGAGGTACACACACACACGCACACACACACGCACACACACGCACACACACCCACACACACACACGCACACACACACACACACACACACACACACACAAACACACACCTACACACACACACACACACACACACACTTCATGGTTTATCAGGAAATGATAAACTGTTGCTGAAGCTGAAACACAGTCGTGTTTATCAGAGGCGGAGCGCTCACTTACACCACCCGCTGCTCTGACCTTATGTGGATCAGACTGCTAACCACTACACCAAGACTGCCACAGTTAACTGATGTGTGTGTGTTGTGTGTGTGTTGTGTCATTGCCTCTAACAACAACCTTCCTGTCAGCTATTATTGGATTAAGATTTGTGTGTGTGTGTGTGTGTGTGTGTGTTGCAGAGCGAGGAAAGGGGAGGCAGCGTCAGGCCATCCTGGGAGATCATCCATCCAACAGCTACGGTACCGTCCACCCGTCTGCCTCTCTCCTCCAGCTGTGTCATCACAGTCCTTCACTGTTTCTAATCCCAGTTTGTGCCTCTGCAGGCCCACACTGCCCCCTACTGCCTCTGCCTGCTAACAGCAGGTACAGGAGGCGCAGTGAGGAGGTGCAGGACATGATCTCCTACCCAGTTCTCCTCCCTAAGTCCTCCTCTTCCTCCTACCTGGCCCACGCAACCTCCAGCTCAGTCGCCATGGTGAGCGGCCTCCATCCCGCCAAGATGAACTGCAGCCGCATCTTCAACCTCTTCTGTCTCTACGGCAACGTGGAGAAGGTGAGCGCCGCCATCGGTCCTCTGTCTGTCTCTGCCTCCTGCTTTGATAACCAAACAAACCTGACCTGATCGGTTGTCTCTGCAGGTGAAGTTCATGAAGAGCGTTGCCGGCACGGCGTTGGTGGAGATGGGAGACGAGTACGCTGTGGACCGAGTCGTCACTCACCTCAACAGCATCAAGGTGTTCGACAAAAAACTCAGCGTCTGGTGAGTGCTGATGAAATCACATCGAGGAGACAGAACCAAGGCAGTCACGTCCCTGAGTGACCTCCTTCTTCCTTCTATTTGTTTTCCTCCCATCCCTACGTGGTTCCTACGTGCCTCCATCTATCCACTGCCCTCTCAGTGTGTCCAAGCAGCAGGCGGTGATTCCCAGTCAGGTGTTTGAGCTGCCCGACGGCTGCAGCAGCTACCAGGACTTCAGTCTGACCAGAAACAACCGCTTCAGCAGCACACAGAGCAGTAGGAACATCATCCAGCCGCCGCCCGCCCTGCACTTCTACAACGCCCGCCCAATCTCAGCCAACACCAGCTGCACAAGGTGAGGTCACAGAGAATTAGGGGCCGAGTACAGAGTACAGGCTGCTGAGCCCGGTTACATCGCCCACTCGCCCAGCTCCAGTTCTGGCACGACACTGGCTTAGCATTCCCCCGCAGCCTCGGGCCTGTAAACCTTCTCCTCTTCTTCCTGGTGGTCCAACACACCTGTGCTACAAAAACGTTCTGCAATTCGGCAATGCAAACTTTTAGTTGTTATATATCATGTGGTCCAGATCTTGACCCGGTCTCCTGCTTTGGTCTTGATCTGGTTTCAACCCCTCAAAGTCTTGTGCTGTGTTTGTAGCTTCCCTTTCCTCCGTACATCTTTAGGTGGTCTTGAATACACATTTCTATTTTGGCATTTTATTCTTTTATTTCTTAAAACCTGCAGGCACAAACCAACTTATCCTCCTAAAAGAAAGCTATGGTCAGCCTCACACATGTAAACAAACCGACTGTGTCTCTCTCATCTGCAGCTCTGCACTGAACACAACGTTCCCGCCTTCACCAAGTTCAAGGTCTTCGATGCCAAACGTGAGTTTAACTGCAGAAGAGCTATACAGAAATATAAATCTATATCTAAGATTTCAACTCACACATCTTCCTCCTCCTCCTCTTCGTCCCAGCAGCCAGCTCAAAGACTTTGTCTGGTCTGCTGGAGTTTGACAGTAAAACTGAAGCTGTGGAGGCTCTGACCGTCCTCAACCACCACCAGATCAGAATACCCAGTAAGTACTCAGCAACTGATGCCGACACGCAGTCATCCAATCAAACGCTTTCTCTCTTCTGACGCCGCCGGAGCGGAGCACTTCCTGTTTGATCCAGTCTGTGAGTGACTGTGAGGGCTGCTACAGTCATCTCTGTCCGGGCCTCACTGATTACTGTACAGAACCAGAACCACAGAACTTTATTCAGACTGGATCAGATTTTAGACACAACATATTTGCTGTATAACCTGCATCCACCACTAGATGTCAGACTTCACACAGACCTGACTGTTTTGAACGCGTTCTTCCTCTCTGACCTACAGACAGCTCCAACCCTTTCACCCTGAAACTCTGCTTCTCCACCTCCTCCCATCTGTGAGCCAGAAACAAGATGGACGCCACACTCGCCTGGTCCCCCAGGGCGAACTGGAGTGAAAGTTTGTTCATTACAAGGCAAGAAAAGGACGGACGAAAGATTTGAGTTTTACCCTGAGAGGTGTCTAAATGGATGATTTGTGCTTATTTGGAGTCATGAAGAAGAAAAGCACCTTAATGACTTTTTGGACCTTTTTTTATGTCTGAGAGGAAACCTTCACACTGAGTCGTTTCTTTAAATCACACACAAGAAATCGAATCAATAAATGACTTCATTGTCCACAAAAGGTCCTTTCATATCCTGAAGATAACTGCACAGATATCAGCTGTACGTCACTGTGGAGCACAGATGGAGGGATGTTGTTGAACAACAGATATCAGCTGAATTCAAAGTCAGCTGGTAGCTCAAAGGTTCATCGTTTTATTTGATTGGTCAGCTTCAGTTTGTATTTATTTTAAATGATGAGTAATCATTCAGATCAGTGTGTCGTGTTTCAACTTTTTTATTGTTTTTAAATACATTTCTGTGACTTCCACTGTGCATTAAAGATCGTAATATTCAGAGGCACCAACTTTACTGAGGGATCACAGGAGAGGAGAGTCCAGAAGTGAGTCAGTCTCCATAAGTCCCCATGTCCAAATGTCCAACTTCACAGCAGAAATAAACATGTTTACAGCCTGGTACAAAAAACTGTTTTGGTCTCTGTAGCTAATTTCCCCGTTCATGACAACTGTACTGAGGGTGAATTTATATACAACTCACCTGTTCAGGTTATATTAAGGCTTAAAGTTATGCAGGATTAAGAGCGTGGACGCTTTGTCTGACAGGTGGGTGTCGTTATAGGTGTCTGGTTTCAGTAACCAGCCTTCATTCAGCTCCACCCATGCTCTACCTCTTTGTGGAGTCTGTGGGGACGTCAAAGAGACTATGTCCAGGTTTTAGACAGTCTGTGGGGACGTCACGGAGACTACGTCCAGGTTTTAGACAGTCTGCGGGGACGTCACGGAGACTATGTCCAGGTTTTAGACAGTCTGCGGGGACGTCACGTAGACTACGTCCAGGTTTTAGACAGTCTGCGGGGACGTCACGTAGACTACGTCCAGGTTTTAGACAGTCTGACAATGACCCCAAACACACCTCCAGGCTCTGTAAGGACTATTTGACCAAGAAAGAGACTGATGGAGTGCTGCGTCACATGACCTGACCTCCATAATCACCTGACCTAAACCCAGCTGAGATGATTTGGGATTAGTTGGAGCGCAGAGTGAAGGAAGAGCAGCCAACAAGTGCTCAGCATGTATGGGAACTCTGACCTCTGACCTCTGGTTGCTCTGTGCAGGTTTTAGATACAATCAGATGTCTGAGAAACTGAAAGCAGGAACATTATCTGCTACAAGTTTTCATCCAAGACACTGCAGCTGGTTTAGTGTTTTCATCAATAATTCAGAGACTGAATGATTTCAGATGTAGAAGCTTCACCTGTCACGCAGGTCGCTTTAGAAAGACTAGTGTAAGCAGGCGAGGATCGATGGTACGATAAGTGTAGCTTGTGACCGGCCTCTCATCAGATAGCACTCAGCCTTATTCAGGTGTGAAGACAGATTAAAATGTGACCAAACCAGCTGCAGAGGACACACAGCACAGGGGAAACCAGGTCAAACGTTTGAACCTGCAACTTTCTCTGCAGTCAGCATGCACTGAGTGAGGACGGGTTCACTGAAGCAGCTGACTGTCCCGGCTCAAATCCATTTTCTACAGAAGTCACAAGATTTCCAAAACAGGTTCTGACATTCAGGCTGAATTAGGTCTGATTTCACAGCAGTTAGGTCAGAACTTAAAATGTGTTCTCTTAAAGGTCCAGTGTGGGACAACGATGATCTGTTGACAGGAAATGAACATAATATTTATGTTTTCATGAGTCTATAATCACCCGAAAATAAGATTTGTTGCGTTTCCATTATATTTTATATCTTACAGAGGGAGCGGGTCCTCTTCTACGGAGTCCGCCATGTTTCTACAGTAGCCCAGAATGGACACAAGCTCTAGAGAGGACAGTTTCACATTTGAATCAGAATCAGAATTAGAATTGCTTTATTGGCCAGGTGTGTGTACGCACAGGGAATTTGACTCCGGTTCACTGTGCTCTCAATTGTACATACAGGTGTAGACATACAGTTTAACAAGGAACATGACAGGTAAGCGCAGACATGAACATAAAACTTAAGGACATAAAAACATAAAGAAAATTACTATATATATACTTAAAAGATATATATATATGTGCATTAATATAGATGTGTATCTATCAAAAAGTATGCAGTTGGTTGCACCAGAGCACCTGTCATTGTAAAATCATTCCCAGTGAATCACAACATGTAAAATAAAGTCCTGATCTGTGTGTTTTAGATAGTTTAAGTTGTCATCAATAACCAGAACCAGAAACATACATAATTATGTTGATATATATGATTTTATTTTGGCGGGTTTCCACTTGGTTTCCTCTGTAAATGACCACAAAGCGTCCCTGGGTTTCCAATCTTCTGGAAGCTGGACCTTTTATTTCTCATGTTTGTTCATGTAAAGGTTATTAAACAGTTACAGTTTTAGTGCTATTGTCGCTACAGATGTCACATATCTGGTACCACATCAAAGAGGAAGTTGTGTTTGCATTTATTTAAATGACAAATGACTCTTTGTATAAATATATTCAGCACAGCAGAAAATATAACTCAACCTCAGCAAAAATAACTTTTTGGAAGACAGACTACTGTGTTAGCATCACTTAGCATTCAGCTACAAGAACAACTACAACTCCCATGAGTCTTGTGCTTACAGAACAATTGTTTTATCTTCATTCAAGTGATGTTTGATGACTTCAGCAGCACATCTATCTCAGAATGAGGCCGGCAGCATGTTTAATTTAAGGAAAGACGCTCTCAATGGAGGCTGACCTTAGCATAGCAGAGCTAACAGCTAACAGCTAGCTAGCTCTGCTGAGGGGGCGGGGCCTCGGCTGCGTACTTTAGGACCCTGCGGAAACCACCGCGGCGCCGTGGACTCCTGTGACGTCAGGACAGACTGCTGCCTGCTATCAGCGGGAAAGATGGCGGCGGAGGAGAACAGGTTGAAGCAGCGGAGTCACACAAACAGCGTCTTTAAAGAAGGTAACGGGACAAACGGCGGGCTTTAAACGGTGTTACCGACGCCACGGGAGGAGCGGTGTGTTTTTTAAACACCTGGCCTCGGTCGTTGTGTGTTGTGTTGATGATGAACGGGTTGTAATGACACCGCAGGGCGCTCCGCTCCGCTCCGTCGAATCATCGCATCTCCTGCCGCGTCCTGCTGCGTCCGAGCGGGCAGAAGTGACTGAAAACAAGCTGCTCCTGACCGGAGGCGGTCACCGTGGGGTTCGTGTTTGAACCGCTGTGTGCTCGGTGTATTTGTCACGAGGCACCCGGTGCTCTGTTCACTGTCTCCGGCTGCTGCCCTCACCTTCAGCTCGGTGTGTGTTTGTTGTTAGCGGAGCCAGCTAACCTAGCTGCTAGCCGCTCCGAGCTAACTCTTCATTGTTATTTAAAGGCAGCTGCGTGCTAACAGGCTAGCAGCTAACGCCTTGTGTGCTTTGTATCTGTGAGCTAACAGCAGCGGGAACAGGCTGGCATCATGACCGGCTGTGTGTGGCTTCAGCTCGGGTAGCACACACACACACACACACACACACACACACCTTGCGGTGGATGACGCGGTGGTTTAACGGAACCGGCTCGTAACGGTGCTGTCTGCAGCTCTCAACACTGATACTCTTCAATGACTGGAACCGGAGGGTGGCCGGTTCAAGTCCAGTATGGAAGGTGGACTGGTAGCTGGAGAGGTGCCAGGTCACCTCCTGGGCACTGCCGAGGTGCCCTTGAGCAAGGCAAGGCACCGACCAACCCCCCCTACAACTGCTCTGGGTGGCTGCCCATCATCTCCATTTATTTTAACCTGACAGAGAAGTCAGGTAACATGAACTAATGACACTGTGGGATGATATCAGGTGATCTGAGCACTGTGCTCAGGTAGGTAGGTGGAGGGTCGTCCACTAATCAGATGATCGGTGGTTCGATCCCCGGCTCCTCCAGTCTGCATGTCGAAGTGTCCTTGGGCAAGATACTGAACCCCAAACTGCCCTGAAGGCTGCACCATCGCTGTGTAAAGGAGCTTTGAGTGCTCAGAAGACTAGAAAGGTGTTTGTAGAAGTACAGTCCGTTCACATCAACATTAAGTTAGCGATCTTTGTGAACGGTGTCTCTCCTGTCTGACTTGCTGTCAGGTGCAGTGTCTTGGCACAGGTGCTGCAGGTGTTATCGTGGCACTGACTATCTTGAAGCTGGCTAATCATTATCACAGGTGACTGACATCGAGTTCAGGGTGCACAGTTTGTCTGCACGGTGAGTTGGGTTAGTTTAGCTCAGTGTGTCTGTCTCATGGTGTAACCTCCACCTCGCCTTGGCACTGCTTTGTCAGCGTGGCAGCTGAAATGTTGTCAACTGTCAGTTTTTGCGCTGTCGGACTGTGTGACTGCTGCCGGTGTCGTTGCAGCTGCAGAGAGCTGCACACTGTGTGCTCAAACCAAAGTGGGCCAAACACGGAGCTACGTGTCATGTGACGTATCGCTGTGCTGGTGTAGGTTTTTTATCCTCTTACACATTCACATTTTCAGCTTCGGCCCTCTGAACTGCTGCAGCCTGGAGAAGAACGGCGGCTGGATGAAATGAATCCAAACAGTCTTGAGGTGTGAGAACATTAAACTAGCAGCTCTCTGAATGGAGTTTGGTGACAGTGTGTGAAGTGTGTGTGCAGAATGAGGAAGGACTGCAGATCTGTTAGTCAGACGTGGTGAGGAATGTTAAAATGTTCAGTCGTGTGTTCTTGTGTATCCATAAGTGGTTTACACCCTCAGCCACAGGCCTGCAGGTCAGCAGACTCTTACCAGAGTGTAATGACAGTGACTGATCTGCTGTGACCAAATATGATGCATGCACCATCTTCTCTGAACAGCTGTTGATGTTGTGTCGCCCCGCCTCGTCCTGTTTCTCTCTCTTTGTATCAAACAGGAAGAGCTGCTGTGTGTCTGTACCTGCTGAACGTAAACGATGTGATACAAACAGGAAATCACTTTATTTCTCTTTATCGAGGCCGATGCTCGCTCACTCTCATTCACTGTCTACGTCGCTCGACCGCTCCAGTAAAATGATATTTAACTTTTCTCTCTGTGGATGAAATATTAATGTTTCATGTTCACGCTCGGTGTTTTTCCTCGGGCCACTCGTGGACTGACCCGGATCACTGCTCTGATTCAAAGCCTCGGTTAAAACGTGTCATTGTCCAAGAGTTTTAATGTCGGTTCCCCGCGATGATCATGTGACGCTCTGTTGGCGTCGTCGTGTTGCTGCCCGCGGGGCTCTCACATGAGCCCGGCGAGCTCAGCACTGACCTGAATGAAGACTCCTCTTCTCATGTGGACGCCCGGGCTGCCTCCGGTTAGCTTCAGCATCACAAGACGGCGTCATGTGACCGCGTGGTCCAGCAGTATTTACACAAACCTGACTTCAGACCAGTGACTCTGACCGATCAGGTGAAGGCAGAGAGGCTGCAGCTCAGTGAAGTGTGAATGCTGCCATACAAGGAGAGCTGCAGGCTTAAATCTGACTGTAGGACAGTTTACGGTAAACCTGGTGACATCACGGGAGCTTTGTGCGTCCACGCAGGGCCGCGTCTTACGTCCACGTTAATGTGTTACCTTCAACTTGAGGTCGACAAACGAACAGATGATGAGCAGACTCGCTCCTCCTGAACCTTCTATCAGCTTAATGTTGATTTAAATGAAGCGACGTGAACTCGTTTTCCAGATCAGCTGGAAAATCTGAACAGCCAATAAGAGCCCAGCGATGGGTGTCTTCAGCCAGTCAGCTGTCAGAAGCTGAGCTTGTGTTTTTGTCCCTTCAGGTGGCCACGGGTTCAAGTCCTCCACGATGAGGCGCGAGGAAGAGGAGGAGGAAGACGACCTGCTGGAGGAGGAAGAGGAGGATCTTGCCGTGGCCAGGCCGGTGCAGATCGTGGTGGCGGATGAGGAGGAGCACTCGTTCTCGCTGCAGGAGGAGGCGCTGGAGCGGCTGCTGCTGCAGGAGGAGGTGCAGGACCTCCACGTGGTCGTCGTCTCTGTGGCCGGAGCTTTCCGCAAAGGGAAGTCCTTCCTGCTGGACTTCATGCTGCGCTTCATGTACAAACAGGTACAGTCGACGCAGAAATACAAAATATTGATCAACATTTATTAAATCATTTCGTTCAGGTCAGATTATCGCTGTGATTTAAGCTCATCACCGCTCAGTGTTCACCTGGAAATCATGAAATCAGGTCAGTGTGGACAGACTGTCTCCATGACAACGAGGAGGAAGATCAGCTTCAGTCACTCACACTCAAACTAAGAAGCTTCTTAATATGTCAGGAGGTCGTTTTAATAGCTTTCAATTAAAATACAAAGTTTTTGCAAACAATCAAACAATCATAACTAATCACTCAGACAACAACCTCCTGTCAGCTGTTTTACCGACGGCGCCACGCTGGATTGTTGTTCCTGTCAAACGCACATATGTTTTACGTGTGTGTGTGTGTGTGTGTGTGTGTGTGTTCGTCAGCGGTGGTTTTTATGGTTTCATGTGACGCGGGCAGCATTTGTCCTTTCAGTAGAAACATTTGTCCACTTCCTGTCAGCTGGTCGTACCAACCCCTCTGTGTGTGTGTGTGTGTGTGTGTGTCTGCCTTTTGGCCGTGTTAATCTACGGTAAGCACAGAGGAACGTTCTGGAAGTTTCATCACGCTGTAAAGAGGATTTTTATCCAGCACAATGCGAGCTCTGTGGCTGGGCCTCTGCAGGGCTCACTGCTGCTTATGTCACACATAAAGGCCACCTTTATGCATAGAATAAGCCCGCCCACAGGGGCAGGTCACCTGCACAGGTCAGTTTGGACAACAATGACAGAGGATCGACATTTCTATTCTGTTCACAGCACAGTCGCTGCCCTTTGTGTGGACTCAGTGAGTCAGACTGACTTCATGGACACGTTAAAGTTCATCAGTGTGATTTAAAGTTCATCGACGTGGCTGAATTCTGATTCTCACTGTCGGCGTACTCTGTAGTTTAACCTGTCAGCGCGCCGTCACGTTAAATAAAGTCCTGATGTTTGTTTGTAGTCGAGCGGCTCCTCTCCTTGATATCTTTGTTTCCACACTAAATGTTCATCACGTGACGTAAATAACACGTCATTATATTGTCTAATAGACTCTGTATGTAATGTTAAGCTGAACTGTGCGATGACCTCTCCACCCTCCTCGTCTCTTTCCAGTCGTCTGGTTCGTGGGTCGGCGGGGAGGAGGAGCCTCTGACCGGCTTCACCTGGCGAGGCTGCGAGAGGAGACCACGGGCATCCTGGCCTGGAGCGAGGTGTTCGTGGTGGAGAAACCAGACGGCAGCAAGGTCAGTTTACAGGCCGACAGCGAGGCTGCTCAGTCTGTGTCCGGGCCTCACTGATTCCTGTACAGAACCAGAACATTACAACGTTATTCAAACTGGATCACATTTTAGACACCTTATATCTGCTGCTTTCCCCTCTGATGTCCTCCAGCTGCTCAGCTAACTCAGCAGGTGTCAAACAGAGCTCTACTTCCTGTTTCACCTGTACTAATTCCAGCTGATTGTTGTTGCAGGTTGCAGTTCTACTAATTGACACACAGGGGGCGTTTGACAGCCAGTCGACCATCAAAGACTGCGCCACGCTGTTCGCCCTGAGCACCATGACCAGCTCTGTCCAGGTGTGTGTGTGTTCAGGTGTGTGTGTGTTCAGGTGTGTGTGTGTTCAGGTGTGTGTGTGTTCAGGTGTGTGTGTGTGTTCAGGTGTGTGTGTGTGTGTGTGTGTGTGTGTGTGTGTGTGGTGTGTGTGTGTGTTCAGGTGTGTGTGTGTCCAGGTGTGTGTGTGAGTGTTGGTTCCAGTTGGTTTACAGGTGTGTGTGTGTGTGTGTGTGTGTGTGTGTGTGTGTGTGTGTGTGTGTGTGTGTGTGTGTGTGTGTTTCAGGTGTACAACCTGTCCCAGAATGTCCAGGAAGACGACCTCCAGCACCTCCAGGTCAGTTATCAGTAATGCTAAGCTACATCATGGAAACTGCGTGCATGTTAGCATGTTAGCATGTTTGTTTGGCTTCAAGGTGAGATGGTTGTTGTTGGTGCTGAGCGTCAGGAAAGAGGGCAGGTACGTCTGTGGAAGCTGTTTTTCTGATGTGTTCAGGTCAGACCACGCTCACAGTGGATCAGAGACAGCAGAGTTTTTACAGTCTTTGTTTTGTCAGTTTATAACCGGAGCGATCAGCGCTGGAGCTTTGTCGAGTGTTCTGAGCAGTAAATGGAAAGTCTTTGATGGACCGGATGAAGCTGCTGCAGCAATCAGACGTGCACATTTTGTTCCTGTGCTGATGGAGCTTTATGACTCTGTTGTGGTGCTTTAATTCGATTTCAAGCTGACCGGATGTTTCCTCTCTGCAGCTCTTCACAGAGTACGGACGACTGGCCATGGAGGAAGTCTACGAGAAACCCTTTCAGGTGTGAGCTTCAAAGCACGTTAATATTCAGTTTGATTTACAGAGGCTTCGCTTACGTTCTGAGACAGCGAGCTCCTTAATGACTAAAGACGAGTTAAATAATCAGCTTTATCTCTGACGTGTCAACATGGAGACTATTTTTATTACAAACATCTACAGCTGTAAAAAGTGTCAAGTTTTGTCCCTTAAAGACGTAGTTAAGATAATTACCCTTTTTTTTTTTTTTTAATGACCTGTGATCAAATGTCATTCCTGGATCAGCACCCTGAATGTTCTTTGTTCAGGCGCTGATGTTCCTGATCAGAGACTGGAGTTATCCATACGAACATCCGTACGGTCTGGAGGGGGGGCAGAGCTTCCTGGAGAAACGGCTGCAGGTTGGTTTGGTCGTGTGGATCAGTGACGGGCTGAGAGGTTCTGGCGTTCATGAGTCGATGTTTGTGTTCAGGTGAAGCAGAACCAGCACGAGGAGCTGCAGAACGTCAGGAAACACATCCACTCCTGCTTCTCCAACATCAGCTGCTTCCTGCTGCCTCACCCCGGCCTCAAGGTGGCCACCAACCCTCACTTTGACGGACGGCTCAGAGGTGAAACACTGACAGGGCAACCGACCAACAGACAGGGCAACCGACCAACAGACAGGGCAACCGACAGGGCAACCATTCCCAAACCAACAGGGCAACAGACAGGGCAACCACCACCCCAAACAGACAGGGCAACAGTAGACTCTCCGGGCTTTCTAAAGCTTGGTCGTCGTGATGTTTTGTGGTCGCTGATGTTCTGATGATGTTCTGATGATGTTCTGATGATGTTCTGATGATGTTCTGACAGTTTCTGAGGTTCAGTTGTGGTGACGTCTGATTGTTGCTGTCTCAGATATCGATGATGAGTTTAAGAAGGAGCTGGTGAACCTCGTCCCCACGCTGCTGTCTCCAGAGAACCTGGTGGAAAAAGAGATCGGAGTGAAGATCACCTGCAGAGACCTGCTGCAGTACTTCAAAGTGAGTGTATCTGCTCGACATGGCCGCTCGTTCAGTTCACCGGGTCAGCGTAACGTGACATTCATTTTTTCAACACAAAGACTCTGAATGTGCTGACAGATCAAACTTGACTCATTCGACTCCACGTTTTGTTTTCAGGCTTACATGAAGATCTACCAGGAGAGGAGCTTCCTCACCCCAAGTCCATGCTGCAGGTCAGTCCAGCTCACTGTTTAACAGCGCCACCTGCTGCACACTTTACATCAGGACATTTGTCTTTTGTCAAATCTAGTAAAGCCTAAAAGGTGAACATGTAAACAGCACAGTGCAGCATTAAATTATATCTGCACAGTGTTTGACCTTCAGTCTTTCATCTCATGATCCATGATTTCAGTCCAGTGATCTGCTGGAGCTGGCTCCATCCGTAACAAGATACCTGTCATTTCCTGTAAAGGGAATCCGTCTGTCTAATCACATCATAAAGACGTGGTGGTGGTTCACTCCACGTTTTCTCCGACCGTTCTGATCCACTGATGTCGGCACGTCGCCATTTTAGGATTTTCCTTCAGCGGTTCACGTCAACACAAAGAAGAAGTAAAGAAAATGGTGCCGCATGTTCTGCTGCTGATATTTCATTATTGAAGCTTCTGTTAAAGTTTAGTCTGTCTGTTATTTAACTGCACCAACTGTAACTAGAGAGAGTTCGCTGTAGGTCGCCGTGTTGAGCGTTATTCTGTCCTCTGAAGTCACGTGACTGAAAACTATAAAAGTTTAAATATCAAGAATTCATACGACGTTTGTTTGATCCACAGAGTTGTTTTTCGTCTGTTTCCTAGGCAACCGCTGAAGCTAACAACCTTGCAGCTGTAGCAGGAGCCAAAGACGTGTACAACAAAAGCATGGAGCAGGTAGCATCACTTCCTGTTCTTGGATGACCTGCAGCATGCAGAGTTAGCTTGATAACTTAAATTCTTCAATCGATGCGGTCTCGACGTGTTTGCAGGTGTGCGGCGGGGACAAACCCTACATTTCCCCAGCAGAGCTGGAGCGCCGTCACGGAGTTGCGGCAGGCGTCGGTGCGACACTTCCGCTCTGTTAAGAAGATGGGCGGCGAGATTTCTGCCGCGCTACCAGGAGCAGCTGGAGGCGGGCTCGGCGAGGCTTACGCCAACTTCAGCAAGCACAACGACGGCAAGAACATCTTCTACGCCGCGAGGACGCCCGCCACGCTGTTCGCCGTCATGTTCGTCATGTATGTGGTGTCGCTGGTCACGGGCTTTGTGGGCATCAACTCGGTGGCCACGCTGTAACCTGGTGATGGCGTCACTCTGGCGCTCTGCATCTGGGCGTATGTCAAATACTCTGGAGAGTTCCGCGAGGTCGGCGGAATCATCGACCAGGTGGCTGAAACCCTCTGGGAACAGGTGAGCGCAGACAGATCACATGATTACAGACGTTACATCTCCTCGTGTCTTCTGTGGTGGTTGATGACCCCATCGATGGTTTAGTGGCTGAAAGAGACGTCCTGTTTCTTATTTTCAAAATAAGAGCCAATGTGTTCATTCTTCTTCTTCTCTTCCTCTTCCTCTAACACTTCCTCTTCATTTCCTCTCAATGCCTCCAGAGGACTCCTCGAAAGGTGAGCACTGAGGAGTCAAAGTTCTGATCATCTGGACAGTTTCTTTAAAAAAATGATTTGTTGTTTTCAGTGAAGTGTGTCTGTGCATCTTTGTGTTGATCTAAATATTCGTGGAAGATTCGTTATTTTACCCTCCAGGGCTCGGCGCTGGTCACTGAATATCTTTAAATAAGATATCGAGAAGCTTTATTCAACCTTTGATGATTCATCAGATCTGGTGTAGAAAGAGTTAGAATGTCTTTATATTTTCAGTTTCAGTCTCCAGCTCGCAGCAGTTTGAACTGCAGAACGATGACGATGTTACAAACTGTTTCCTGAACCGTCTCATGTGTTTTGGCTCGTGCACTCATGACCTCACCTCCTCCTCTTCCTCGTCTTCCTCCAGGTTTTCTCCAAACTCTTGAAGTGGCCCGAGTCGAGTCCGTTGGGAAACCTGATCCCGCGCCATGCCCGGCTCGCCTCAAACAACAACGTGAAGAAGAAAAACTAGCAGCACGCCACGTGGACCCCGTCACGTGGACCTCTCCCCCCTCCCTCACCCTCGGCTCGGTTTGGAAACGGCGCTTTGAGACGTGCAAATCAAGTTCTTGTTGTCTGACTGTAGGTGACGGCTCCTCGCCGCGCTGGCTGTAGGTTTAAGGACTCGCTGTAGACGGACGAAGCAGTGTGATGTATTTTGTTATTTGTCAGTGGGCGGGGTTAAGGTATTTATTGGTGGGAGGGGCCATTATTCTATCACAGAGTGTCAGCCCAGGTGTGCGTTCACCTGCAGGATGACGACTCGTCGCTTATGATTCCCATTTATGTGAATGTATGAATGAAGAGCATGACCACAGACCCTCCTCCTCCTCCTCCTCTCATGGTTTCCCTCCTTCCTGTCGTCTCCGTCAGGTTTGTTTTCTGTCGCTGGGCGGCGTCACGAGGAGGAGTCACAACCAAAGTTTACAGCTTTACTCGCAGAGGCTTTCAGACTGAGCGGACTGACGAGCTGCAGCTCGGCTTCGGGAAATCTGACAGTTTCTCAGAATCACAAACTCGTGGACGCGTTTCTGTCGATTGATGTCGACTCGATCCGTAAACTCTGACATGAAATCAGATTTCACCAAAAACTTGACATTGATGAATAGATCATAAATCTTCACCGAGTTCTTCCCGGAGCTTTTGACTGAATCCCACAGTCTTCTTCAGCACCACGTGACCTTGTGACAAAATTGACTACAAACTGCTCACGTAGTTTGTCCTACCTGTTCTCCAGTCGTCCTCTTCAGTGTCGTGGCGAGCAGAAAATAATGTTCAGATCGTCTGTGTGACTGAATCTGTAATTTTAAGATGATTTAATGTTTTTAGATTTCGGAAGTTTAATCAGCGTCGTTTGAAGGCCGAGCTCTCCTCGACATGTTTAACACTTTGTCTGAATCCAGCGGTTTGAAATAAATTCTGAGCGTTTAAATATTTCCGGCGCCGGACACTTTGTCCTGCAGACGCCTCCATGAGTTTGTTGGAAGAAGCTAAATTTGCCTCCAAACCAGCCGAGCCGTGAAGTAACCACCACACGAGTGGACCAGATCAGGACCTGATCTTTCCTTGATTATTCTATCGTTGTCTTGATGATCATGACTTTCAGTATTGACTTCTTGTTTTGTGTTTTTAAAGGTTCATTTTTTTGGGGGGGAGATGTTCAGGCGGATCTGAAGAAGCTGGAGTCGACACTTTCTCCTCCAGCTCTGTATTTAACGCACAAACACGAGATCAACCTCTAAAAAATTCAATTAAAGATTATTTCCACGTAGCTCGTCGTCGGTCCTCTTGATCTGACTGCCGGTGTTTCAGAGACTGAAGCTTTTTAATGTTTTTCTCCTGTAGATAATTATTTAACTCGTGTCATTCCTCCTCTTCATGAAGCTCCTCCTCCTCCTCCTCCTCCTCCTCCTCCTCCTCCTCCTCCTCCTCCTCTTAGTAAAACACTAAAAATCATTTCAGCTGTCGTATCACTAACATCAAACCAACTTTTAGTTTTAAAGCCAAAATCTCTGAATGAAAGGTTCACTGTTTATTTTAATCATCATTCCATCCACGACATCATCACCACCGTGTGCTTTTTGTTTTTGTACAGTTTAGTTTTTTACAGCTTCATCCACACATAGGGCATGTGTATGAAATATATACATATATAAATATAAATTTTCTAGACCTTTTTGTAGCTGGAAGAACAACGTTTGGGTGGTAGACCAGATTCAGCTCACTGGATGTAAAGGAATGCTTTCGTGATTTGTGGATATGTCTAATAAATTCCTTTTTTATATAAATATATTTGTAAATTTAATCTGACATGAGCACTGCGATGATTCCACCCCCTGCTGGCAAAGAATGTTTATAATCGGGATCTTTTCTTTCTGTCTTCTGTTGCATTTTAAAGTTATTTTCGTTAATTTATTTTTCAGTACAATATTAAACCAAACTCCTTCAAACACACGCACAGCGCTGTCCGTCTCTGTTTAATGTGTTTTATTAAGCAGAAGACTTCAGATCCTTCACATGGGATCAGGTTAGTTACAGTCTTCTCTGAGGTTCTGATCCAGAGTCAGTGTGTTATGAAAATCATTTCTGCAGCTTGTTTTTGTATCATTCTGCAAAGTAACTAAAGTTCTCAGGTAACTGTAGTGGATTAAACACTCTAAAGTTCATGAATGTATTTGTGCATTGATTTCCAACGACCTCTCTCCAAACTCCAAAGGACCTTTTACGTTTTCGAGTTAAAGTTGAGTCCAAATGTTTTGTGTTTTTACCACATTTATATTTTTGAATCAACGTAAAAACACGACCACGACATACCTGAATAAAAACCATGAAAGCGTTATGCGAGTTCGAATCGACCAGAGTCTCTGTGACGTTTCTGTGCAGATTGACGGGCTGCTTGCGGCGTCCATTAAAAATAGAACGATTGGCTCCGGCAGCTGCGGTGAATCGGCATGCATCGCATCCAGGCTTGGCTTTAGCCTCACTTCTCTGTAGATTTCCTTTTCAAACTCTGTCTTCCGATAATGTGCTGCCATGTACTTGCAGACTCTCTTCGCAGCTAGCACGTAATTCTCGTGTGTGGCAGGCTACCAGTGGTATCGAGCTCGATCACTACGAGTATGACCGTAGTGATGGTGGACAGCGAAGGTCAATGCAACATAAATTATGAAGTAGGTTTATTTCAGCAACCCGCCAATTGATGACCTCATTTATTTGTTCATTTTATTGTGATATTTGAGCCGAAAAAAATAAATCTGAGTCAGCAACACGAGTCATCGGATCAATTAATGCAAAGTACTACGTGTGGCGAAAAGTTGTATTCTCTCTGAAATGCAGCAAAAAGTCGTTCAGTTGTTGAGTAAATGTTATTTTCCAGCTGTGAGGTCAGATTCAACCTTTCAGTTCATGTTTGGACCAGCAGGACGATCATGGAAACTAAATTTAGACACCAGATGACACACTGTTCAGATTCTCAGCCGATGTTTATTGATTAAATACAAGTCGTCAAATAAGATAACACACATCTGTTCAAAGTTTTTTGTCTGATTACTTCATAAAGTTCATATACTTCTTCTTACTGTTACCTAAAGCATGAAGGTAACCGTTGGAGTGACAGAATTCATGTTTATGTTGAACATGATGTACATTCATATTCAGATATTTACTACATACTACTGCACATGCTCAGTGTGCTGCATGAGCAGGAAGTAAACCTGAGTAAACTGTGGAATCATATTTGTACAAAGTCAAATGATTTGGTTTCAATTGATTCGATATATACACATATATTCTTATTGATGTTTGAGAGAAAACATGCAGAAATCATATTTACAGAATATAATCTTCATAACTCTGTTTTCATTCGTGTTTAACCACCTAAAAATGAGACTTGTTCTGTTTTTTGTTCAGAATGAGAGACTTACTTTTAACTCTGACTCTAGAGAGACTTCATGAGTCAAAATCAATCAAGGACTTTCAGTTGCAATCTGCAATCTCACCACTAGATGTCACTACATTCGACACACTGCTCCTTTAATGATCGTCCAAAAACACAAAAGGTTTTGTGTTTGTCAGCAGTTTCTCTCCACAGGAGGAGACTCCCCCCCTACACTGAACACAGAAGCACTGAGGAACCATATGGCAATAACCCAAACCCAGGATAGAGAGGTTCAGTGAATGTGGTGTTGAAGGTGTGGAGGTGGATCAGTGTGTCAGAGCAGACTCTGTAGAAGGACAGAGAGCCAGCAGGACAGTCCACATACACTGCTACTCTGTTAGAGACTGAGGAGGAGGGGGAGGAGAAGGAGGAGGAGGGGAGGATGAATGTTCTTGTGTTATTGTGCCAGAGAGTAACCATCAACATCAGAACAGCTCAGACTCCAGGACTGATCATTCTCTCCAAACCAGTCTCCTTTCCTTCTGATTCCTCTGTAACTCACTGATACATAAACTCTTCCTCTCCACTCGACCTCCCAGTAAAAGCGATCAGTCAGACCATTTCTACACAGCAGCTGACAGTAGTTGAACCTCTCTGGATGATCAGGATATGGCTCGTTCTTTGTCACAAGTGTCACCTTCCTGTTGTTGTCCGACAGTTTGAGGTATTTGTTCACTGTGTTTGTGTCCACTATGAGTTTACAGGCATCTGATGGACAGAACAAGACAGAATACAGCAGCAGTTTATCATCTAACACACTTCAAAGATGCAACACAATGTACAGACATCTTTAACACATTATTGTGTTATAATCTGTTGATTATTACAGTCAAATTTTAAATGTTTTAGGCATATTGCACCATTAAAGGTTCAATGTGTTATTTTCAGATAGATTACTTTCAGATTACTGTCCATAGAAGCTGCTGACTGCTGGGCCTCCTTTTCTTCCTGGTGGTCCAAAACGCCTGTGGTACAAACACTAACACTTGGATAGCCTCAGCTCCAGACTACTAAAAGACAGATCAGCTCTCTGAGGTTGTTTTACACATTCTCAGCCTGAGCCTCAGTCTGGGGAGAGTTCTGGTTTCTGTGGAAAACCTCATGTGTGGTTCCAGCGCCCAAAACTGTGCACCAAAGGGATCAAAACCACTTCAGACTTGTTGCCTTGACTTCTCACCTGATGAAGACCACGGAGAGAGACATTTTGAACCACCTCAAACTTCTGGTGGGCCCCAGTCTGGACCCTCTACAATTCACCTGCCAACCAAGGATTGGAGTGCATGATGCAGTCATCTTCCTATTACACCATGTTATGGAGTTTTCTCTCCTTAGGTTACACGAGGTCACGTGTGGGCCTCGAGGTCCTCAGCAGTATTAGTTGTTTGGCTTTGGTTGAGAACAGTAGGTGTCAGCCTATCTCAACACTGTGGTGACCAGGGTCGAAGAGACCTGTTGCTGCCTTCCTAGACATAATAGATAGCTTGATGTTGACGTTTCTTTAACATAAACAGACAGACAGACTGTGTCTCCAGACTAGAGTGTGCTAACGGTAACACTAACATGGGTAAAGACATTCTCTGTCTAGTTCTGGGCGTGTAGTATTTGAGGTGTTGTCTGTAGAGGTTTAAAGTCTGACCACCAGCATGAGTTCAGCAGAATAGAGACTCTGATGAACTTTGAGAGTGTCTCTAATTCTCCTTGATCAAGTGTCAATAAATAATACAGCATAAGACATCAGAGGCTCCTGAACACTTTCTTCCCTCCTGAACTCACCATTGACCTTTGACTTCAGTGATTTCTCCACAACACACCGATCCCTCTCACACCTTTGGAAGCACTTTGAGGATCATGTTTTTGAATTTTCATCCATCACTGCTGAGGGGGAAGTTAAAAGGGACTGGAGTTGACCGCCAGCTGGCTGCATGGACTATCAACTACCTCATCAACAGACCACAGTAAGTGAAGCTGGATGACCCCACAGGGTACAGTGCTCTCTCCTTTTCTCTTCTGACTGACAGCTGTCACCTCCAGAAGTTCTCTGATGATACTGCCATCTTTGGACATGTATCAGAAGGAAATGAGCAGGAGTACAGGGCGGGCATCACAGACTTCATCAGCTGGTGCGATCTCAACCACCTTCACATCAACGCCAGCAAGACAAAGGAGATGGTGATCGACTTCTGGAGGAAGACATCTCTGGACACACCATTGAACATCCAGGGATTGGATATGGAGATGGTGGGAGCATACAAGTACCTGGGTGTTCACCTCAACAACAAACTGGACTGGTCGGACTGCACAGATGTCCTGTTCAAGAAGGGTCAACGTCATCTCTACTTACTGAGGACACAGAGATCCTTTGGAGTCTGCAGGACTGTGTGATTGATACAAAGGTAAATAACTAAAATCCTCTATACAGACTGACTCATCTTCATTCAAACTGAGAGTTGAATGCAGATACACAAACTTTTGATTTAAACGACTTAAACATGTGCTGCCTTGTTTTCATGAAACAAAGTGAACAAACACTTACACTTCCTCAGACCAGGTTTCAGCCTATGCCTTCCACTATGATCCACCCTGGAGGAAGAAACAAAGAATGAACCTTCAGAAGCTTCTTCATCAATGATCTTCAGAAAGCTTCACTCACATCCACCATCAAGACAAAACATCTGCATTTATAACATTCATACAAAAAAAGAAAATCCACAGAAAACAAGCAAACTCTAAACTCTCAAACTATTTGCTGTGGAGAATTTTATCAATGGTCAGTTCAGTGACGCCACCTCCATTCAGAAGAAGCCGTTCTCTCTTGCCCGTCAATGTGACCTCAAAATAGTGACATCACTGCTCTATGTCCATAAATGGTCTGTGTCAAGGAAGTGAGACAGCTCTATCCTCTGACTTCGGCTACCAAAGAATGTGTATGTGTGAATCATCATTACCCATCTTTTAAGCCAACATAAACAAGACGTCTTGTGCTCAGAGATAATGTAAATTTGAACTTCTTTATCTAGATCAGCTACTAAACGGACCTAAAGTTCAAATTGTTTTGTCAACCGCTGTTTCAAGGTCAAGAATGAACTTTCAGCCTGTCAGTGTGACAGAGAAACAGTGTTTCTTGTTGTCTCTTCATACCTGAGAGTGTCCAGTCTCCAGTGTGGATTCTTCAGCCCAGCAGACAGCAGCTTCACTCCTGACTCTCCTGGATGATTGTAGCTCAGGTCCAGCTCTCTCAGATAGGAGGGGTTGGATCTCAGAGCTGAGGCCAGAGAAGTACAACCTTCCTCTGTGATCAGACAGCCTGACAGCCTGGACACACACACACACACACGCACACAGAATGACATTAAATTTATTTTCGTGTCATTGCAAATTCTATAATTAAATTAGCTAAATGTTACATTTTATGATCAGTTTTGAAATGCATTCTTACTAAACAGTCAAATCACACCAGAATCTGTGATCTGCAAAGTATTTTGACACAAATCAACATTTATTTTTGACCACTCAGGAGCTGTAAAACTCTGTGAATAGTATTGTGAAGACTAAAGTCTAAACCTGCTCTATATGGAAAGAGATAACTTCTTTAATTTTTCAAATCAAACAAAACTGAACCCTAACCTGAGAGTCTCCAGTGTACAGTGTGGACTCTCCAGTCCAGCAGAGAGCCAATTCACTCCTGAATCCTGCAGGTCGTTGTTACTCAGGTCCAGCTCTCTCAGACGTGAGGACGGGGAGCTGAGAACTGATGAGAACTCCTGACAGCATTTCTCTGTGAGCCTGGTTTGGTTTAACCTGATTAAAATAAAATGAAACACTTTTACCTTTATGTTTTACTTTAGCATCCAAAATGCTCAGTTTTTCAGAGTTCAGAGTATTAATCAAGTGAAGCTGTGGAATATTCTTATGATTCAAAGTCCAAACATGTTGTCATCAACAACAAATCACTTTTGTTTTATCAATGGGAAAATACAGTGTACAAAAAGGATCACAGTGAGCTGACCTGAGAGTCTCTACAGTGTGGACTCAGGCCAAACCCTCACCCATTCCCACCCCATCCCCAATGCCAAGATGCATTTCATGTTTGAAGTATGAAAGCATAACAGTGATCTGACCTGAGGGCCTCCAGTGTACAGTGTGGATTCTTCAGTCCAGCAGAGAGCAGCTTCCCTCCTGAATCCTGCAGGTCGTTGTTACTCAGGTCCAGCTCTCTCAGACGTGAAGACTGGGAGCTGAGAACTGATGAGAACTCCTGACAGCATTTCTTT
>CM071602.1:3597297-3610909 GCA_036365135.1 Miichthys miiuy | reverse complement strand
AATGTCTTTATATTTTCAGTTTCAGTCTCCAGCTCGCAGCAGTTTGAACTGCAGAACGATGACGATGTTACAAACTGTTTCCTGAACCGTCTCATGTGTTTTGGCTCGTGCACTCATGACCTCACCTCCTCCTCTTCCTCGTCTTCCTCCAGGTTTTCTCCAAACTCTTCGAAGTGGCCCGGAGTCGAGTCCCGTTGGGAAACCTGATCCCGGCGCCGCGGCCCCGGCTCGCCTCAAACAACAACGTGAAGAAGAAAAACTAGCAGCACGCCACGTGGACCCCGTCACGTGGACCTCTCCCCCCTCCCTCACCCTCGGCTCGGTTTGGAAACGGCGCTTTGAGACGTGCAAATCAAGTTCTTGTTGTCTGACTGTAGGTGACGGCTCCTCGCCGCGCTGGCTGTAGGTTTAAGGACTCGCTGTAGACGGACGAAGCAGTGTGATGTATTTTGTTATTTGTCAGTGGGCGGGGTTAAGGTATTTATTGGTGGGAGGGGCCATTATTCTATCACAGAGTGTCAGCCCAGGTGTGCGTTCACCTGCAGGATGACGACTCGTCGCTTATGATTCCCATTTATGTGAATGTATGAATGAAGAGCATGACCACAGACCCTCCTCCTCCTCCTCCTCTCATGGTTTCCCTCCTTCCTGTCGTCTCCGTCAGGTTTGTTTTCTGTCGCTGGGCGGCGTCACGAGGAGGAGTCACAACCAAAGTTTACAGCTTTACTGCAGAGGCTTTCAGACTGAGCGGACTGACGAGCTGCAGCTCGCCGGGAAATCTGACAGTTTCTCAGAATCACAAACTCGTGGACGCGTTTCTGTCGATTGATGTCGACTCGATCCGTAAACTCTGACATGAAATCAGATTTCACCAAAAACTTGACATTGATGAATAGATCATAAATCTTCACCGAGTTCTTCCCGGAGCTTTTGACTGAATCCCACAGTCTTCTTCAGCACCACGTGACCTTGTGACAAAATTGACTACAAACTGCTCACGTAGTTTGTCCTACCTGTTCTCCAGTCGTCCTCTTCAGTGTCGTGGCGAGCAGAAAATAATGTTCAGATCGTCTGTGTGACTGAATCTGTAATTTTAAGATGATTTAATGTTTTTAGATTTCGGAAGTTTAATCAGCGTCGTTTGAAGGCCTCTCCTCGACATGTTTAACACTTTGTCTGAATCCAGCGGTTTGAAATAAATTCTGAGCGTTTAAATATTTCCGACGCTTCGGACACTTTGTCCTGCAGACGCCTCCATGAGTTTGTTGGAAGAAGCTAAATTTGCCTCCAAACCAGCCGAGCCGTGAAGTAACCACCACACGAGTGGACCAGATCAGGACCTGATCTTTCCTTGATTATTCTATCGTTGTCTTGATGATCATGACTTTCAGTATTGACTTCTTGTTTTGTGTTTTTAAAGGTTCATTTTTTTGGGGGGGAGATGTTCAGACGGATCTGAAGAAGCTGGAGTCCCGACACTTTCTCCTCCAGCTCTGTATTTAACGCACAAACACGAGATCAACCTCTAAAAAATTCAATTAAAGATTATTTCCACGTAGCTCGTCGTCGGTCCTCTTGATCTGACTGCCGTGTTTCAGAGACTGAAGCTTTTTAATGTTTTTCTCCTGTAGATAATTATTTAACTCGTGTCATTCCTCCTCTTCATGAAGCTCCTCCTCCTCCTCCTCCTCCTCCTCCTCCTCCTCCTCCTCCTCCTCCTCTTAGTAAAACACTAAAAATCATTTCAGCTGTCGTATCACTAACATCAAACCAACTTTTAGTTTTAAAGCCAAAATCTCTGAATGAAAGGTTCACTGTTTATTTTAATCATCATTCCATCCACGACATCATCACCACCGTGTGCTTTTGTTTTTGTACAGTTTAGTTTTTACAGCTTCATCCACACATAGGGCATGTGTATGAAATATATACATATATAAATATAAATTTTCTAGACCTTTTGTAGCTGGAAGAACAACGTTTGGGTGGTAGACCAGATTCAGCTCACTGGATGTAAAGGAATGCTTTCGTGATTTGTGGATATGTCTAATAAATTCCTTTTTTATATAAATATATTTGTAAATTTAATCTGACATGAGCACTGCGATGATTCCACCCCTGCTGGCAAAGAATGTTTATAATCGATCTTTTCTTTCTGTCTTCTGTTGCATTTTAAAGTTATTTTCGTTAATTTATTTTTCAGTACAATATTAAACCAAACTCCTTCAAACACACGCACAGCGCTGTCCGTCTCTGTTTAATGTGTTTTATTAAGCAGAAGACTTAAGATCCTTCACATGGGATCAGGTTAGTTACAGTCTTCTCTGAGGTTCTGATCCAGAGTCAGTGTGTTATGAAAATCATTTCTGCAGCTTGTTTTTGTATCATTCTGCAAAGTAACTAAAGTTCTCAGGTAACTGTAGTGGATTAAACACTCTAAAGTTCATGAATGTATTTGTGCATTGATTTCCAACGACCTCTCTCCAAACTCCAAAGGACCTTTTACGTTTTCGAGTTAAAGTTGAGTCCAAATGTTTTGTGTTTTTACCACATTTATATTTTTGAATCAACGTAAAAACACGACCACGACATACCTGAATAAAAACCATGAAACGTGTACGGAGTTCGAATCGACCAGAGTCTCTGTGACGTTTCTGTGCAGATTGACGCGGGCTGCTTGCGGCGTCCATTAAAAATAGAACGATTGGCTCCGGCAGCTGCGGTGAATACGGCATGCATCGCATCCAGGCTTGGCTTTAGCCTCACTTCTCTGTAGATTTCCTTTTCAAACTCTGTCTTCCGATAATGTGCTGCCATGTACTTGCAGACTCTCTTCGCAGCTAGCACGTAATTCTCGTGTGTGGCAGGCTACCAGTGGTATCGAGCTCGATCACTACGAGTATGACCGTAGTGATGGTGGACAGCGAAGGTCAATGCAACATAAATTATGAAGTAGGTTTATTTCAGCAACCCGCCAATTGATGACCTCATTTATTTGTTCATTTTATTGTGATATTTGAGCCGAAAAAAATAAATCTGAGTCAGCAACACGAGTCATCGGATCAATTAATGCAAAGTACTACGTGTGGCGAAAAGTTGTATTCTCTCTGAAATGCAGCAAAAGTCGTTCAGTTGTTGAGTAAATGTTATTTTCCAGCTGTGAGGTCAGATTCAACCTTTCAGTTCATGTTTGGACCAGCAGGACGATCATGGAAACTAAATTTAGACACCAGATGACACACTGTTCAGATTCTCAGCCGATGTTTATTGATTAAATACAAGTCGTCAAATAAGATAACACACATCTGTTCAAAGTTTTTTGTCTGATTACTTCATAAAGTTCATATACTTCTTCTTACTGTTACCTAAAGCATGAAGGTAACCGTTGGAGTGACAGAATTCATGTTTATGTTGAACATGATGTACATTCATATTCAGATATTTACTACATACTACTGCACATGCTCAGTGTGCTGCATGAGCAGGAAGTAAACCTGAGTAAACTGTGGAATCATATTTGTACAAAGTCAAATGATTTGGTTTCAATTGATTCGATATATACACATATATTCTTATTGATGTTTGAGAGAAAACATGCAGAAATCATATTTACAGAATATAATCTTCATAACTCTGTTTTCATTCGTGTTTAACCACCTAAAAATGAGACTTGTTCTGTTTTTGTTCAGAATGAGAGACTTACTTTAACTCTGACTCTAGAGAGACTTCATGAGTCAAAATCAATCAAGGACTTTCAGTTGCAATCTGCAATCTCACCACTAGATGTCACTACATTCGACACACTGCTCCTTTAATGATCGTCCAAAAACACAAAAGGTTTTGTGTTTGTCAGCAGTTTCTCTCCACAGGAGGAGACTCCCCCCCCTACACTGAACACAGAAGCACTGAGGAACCATATGGCAATAACCCAAACCCAGGATAGAGAGGTTCAGTGAATGTGGTGTTGAAGGTGTGGAGGTGGATCAGTGTGTCAGAGCAGACTCTGTAGAAGGACAGAGAGCCAGCAGGACAGTCCACATACACTGCTACTCTGTTAGAGACTGAGGAGGAGGGGGAGGAGAAGGAGGAGGAGGGGAGGATGAATGTTCTTGTGTTATTGTGCCAGAGAGAGTAACCATCAACATCAGAACAGCTCAGACTCCAGGACTGATCATTCTCTCCAAACCAGTCTCCTTTCCTTCTGATTCCTCTGTAACTCACTGATACATAAACTCTTCCTCTCCACTCGACCTCCCAGTAAAAGCGATCAGTCAGACCATTTCTACACAGCAGCTGACAGTAGTTGAACCTCTCTGGATGATCAGGATATGGCTCGTTCTTTGTCACAAGTGTCACCTTCCTGTTGTTGTCCGACAGTTTGAGGTATTTGTTCACTGTGTTTGTGTCCACTATGAGTTTACAGGCATCTGATGGACAGAACAAGACAGAATACAGCAGCAGTTTATCATCTAACACACTTCAAAGATGCAACACAATGTACAGACATCTTTAACACATTATTGTGTTATAATCTGTTGATTATTACAGTCAAATTTTAAATGTTTTAGGCATATTGCACCATTAAAGGTTCAATGTGTTATTTTCAGATAGATTACTTTCAGATTACTGTCCATAGAAGCTGCTGACTGCTGGGCCTCCTTTTCTTCCTGGTGGTCCAAAACGCCTGTGGTACAAACACTAACACTTGGATAGCCTCAGCTCCAGACTACTAAAAGACAGATCAGCTCTCTGAGGTTGTTTTACACATTCTCAGCCTGAGCCTCAGTCTGGGAGAGTTCTGGTTTCTGTGGAAAACCTCATGTGTGGTTCCAGCGCCCAAAACTGTGCACCAAAGGGATCAAAACCACTTCAGACTTGTTGCCTTGACTTCTCACCTGATGAAGACCACGGAGAGAGACATTTTGAACCACCTCAAACTTCTGGTGGGCCCCAGTCTGGACCCTCTACAATTCACCTGCCAACCAAGGATTGGAGTGCATGATGCAGTCATCTTCCTATTACACCATGTTATGGAGTTTTCTCTCCTTAGGTTACACGAGGTCACGTGTGGGCCTCGAGGTCCTCAGCAGTATTAGTTGTTTGGCTTTGGTTGAGAACAGTAGGTGTCAGCCTATCTCAACACTGTGGTGACCAGGGTCGAAGAGACCTGTTGCTGCCTTCCTAGACATAATAGATAGCTTGATGTTGACGTTTCTTTAACATAAACAGACAGACAGACTGTGTCTCCAGACTAGAGTGTGCTAACGGTAACACTAACATGGGTAAAGACATTCTCTGTCTAGTTCTGGGCGTGTAGTATTTGAGGTGTTGTCTGTAGAGGTTTAAAGTCTGACCACCAGCATGAGTTCAGCAGAATAGAGACTCTGATGAACTTTGAGAGTGTCTCTAATTCTCCTTGATCAAGTGTCAATAAATAATACAGCATAAGACATCAGAGGCTCCTGAACACTTTCTTCCCTCCTGAACTCACCATTGACCTTTGACTTCAGTGATTTCTCCACAACACACCGATCCCTCTCACACCTTTGGAAGCACTTTGAGGATCATGTTTTTGAATTTTCATCCATCACTGCTGAGGGGGAAGTTAAAAGGGACTGGAGTTGACCGCCAGCTGGCTGCATGGACTATCAACTACCTCATCAACAGACCACAGTAAGTGAAGCTGGATGACCCCACAGGGTACAGTGCTCTCTCCTTTTCTCTTCTGACTGACAGCTGTCACCTCCAGAAGTTCTCTGATGATACTGCCATCTTTGGACATGTATCAGAAGGAAATGAGCAGGAGTACAGGGCGGGCATCACAGACTTCATCAGCTGGTGCGATCTCAACCACCTTCACATCAACGCCAGCAAGACAAAGGAGATGGTGATCGACTTCTGGAGGAAGACATCTCTGGACACACCATTGAACATCCAGGGATTGGATATGGAGATGGTGGGAGCATACAAGTACCTGGGTGTTCACCTCAACAACAAACTGGACTGGTCGGACTGCACAGATGTCCTGTTCAAGAAGGGTCAACGTCATCTCTACTTACTGAGGACACAGAGATCCTTTGGAGTCTGCAGGACTGTGTGATTGATACAAAGGTAAATAACTAAAATCCTCTATACAGACTGACTCATCTTCATTCAAACTGAGAGTTGAATGCAGATACACAAACTTTTGATTTAAACGACTTAAACATGTGCTGCCTTGTTTTCATGAAACAAAGTGAACAAACACTTACACTTCCTCAGACCAGGTTTCAGCCTATGCCTTCCACTATGATCCACCCTGGAGGAAGAAACAAAGAATGAACCTTCAGAAGCTTCTTCATCAATGATCTTCAGAAAGCTTCACTCACATCCACCATCAAGACAAAACATCTGCATTTATAACATTCATACAAAAAGAAAATCCACAGAAAACAAGCAAACTCTAAACTCTCAAACTATTTGCTGTGGAGAATTTTATCAATGGTCAGTTCAGTGACGCCACCTCCATTCAGAAGAAGCCGTTCTCTCTTGCCCGTCAATGTGACCTCAAAATAGTGACATCACTGCTCTATGTCCATAAATGGTCTGTGTCAAGGAAGTGAGACAGCTCTATCCTCTGACTTCGGCTACCAAAGAATGTGTATGTGTGAATCATCATTACCCATCTTTTAAGCCAACATAAACAAGACGTCTTGTGCTCAGAGATAATGTAAATTTGAACTTCTTTATCTAGATCAGCTACTAAACGGACCTAAAGTTCAAATTGTTTTGTCAACCGCTGTTTCCAAGGTCAAGAATGAACTTTCAGCCTGTCAGTGTGACAGAGAAACAGTGTTTCTTGTTGTCTCTTCATACCTGAGAGTGTCCAGTCTCCAGTGTGGATTCTTCAGCCCAGCAGACAGCAGCTTCACTCCTGACTCTCCTGGATGATTGTAGCTCAGGTCCAGCTCTCTCAGATAGGAGGGGTTGGATCTCAGAGCTGAGGCCAGAGAAGTACAACCTTCCTCTGTGATCAGACAGCCTGACAGCCTGGACACACACACACACACACACACGCACACAGAATGACATTAAATTTATTTTCGTGTCATTGCAAATTCTATAATTAAATTAGCTAAATGTTACATTTTATGATCAGTTTTGAAATGCATTCTTACTAAACAGTCAAATCACACCAGAATCTGTGATCTGCAAAGTATTTTGACACAAATCAACATTTATTTTTGACCACTCAGGAGCTGTAAAACTCTGTGAATAGTATTGTGAAGACTAAAGTCTAAACCTGCTCTATATGGAAAGAGATAACTTCTTTAATTTTTCAAATCAAACAAAACTGAACCCTAACCTGAGAGTCTCCAGTGTACAGTGTGGACTCTCCAGTCCAGCAGAGAGCCAATTCACTCCTGAATCCTGCAGGTCGTTGTTACTCAGGTCCAGCTCTCTCAGACGTGAGGACGGGAGCTGAGAACTGATGAGAACTCCTGACAGCATTTCTCTGTGAGCCTGGTTTGGTTTAACCTGATTAAAATAAAATGAAACACTTTTACCTTTATGTTTTACTTTAGCATCCAAAATGCTCAGTTTTTCAGAGTTCAGAGTATTAATCAAGTGAAGCTGTGGAATATTCTTATGATTCAAAGTCCAAACATGTTGTCATCAACAACAAATCACTTTTGTTTTATCAATGGGAAAATACAGTGTACAAAAAGGATCACAGTGAGCTGACCTGAGAGTCTCTACAGTGTGGACTCAGGCCAAACCCTCACCCATTCCCACCCCATCCCCAATGCCAAGATGCATTTCATGTTTGAAGTATGAAAGCATAACAGTGATCTGACCTGAGGGCCTCCAGTGTACAGTGTGGATTCTTCAGTCCAGCAGAGAGCAGCTTCCCTCCTGAATCCTGCAGGTCGTTGTTACTCAGGTCCAGCTCTCTCAGACGTGAAGACTGGGAGCTGAGAACTGATGAGAACTCCTGACAGCATTTCTTTGTGAGGCCAGTTTGATTGAACCTGATAATAATCAATAAAAAAACAATATGTTTTCTTCTATACTCCAATTTAGTCCAAAATGGTTGTGTAAGTGAGTAGGACAGATTCTGTGTAAGATTTAAAGTGTAAACCAACAGTATAGAGTATAAGCCAAACAAGTTTTAGTGAATAACTTAATGAGCTATTGATCCTGTCACCTTTTTGTAGCATTCATTACAACAGAATGAAACTTTTTTTAGAGAAAAGCTGTAGTTCTGTCCACTTGACTGTTTGACATTCATCATTCACAAGGGAAGAAGTTTCTCTGTGTTCACTTTAAATGTCTGTAATTTACTCAAGTGTTATGTGGACACTTGAAGCCTGCCGTGCACATTCACCAAGAGTGGACTCTACTGTGAAGTAGGAGACATCTTGTGTCCAACTTTTTTTGACTGATAGAATATGTATTTTTGAAAGAGGGACAGAAAAATCTTGTTCTTATTTTTATATCTCTGTAAAAGCATGTATGGAAAAATCTGTTAAAGTAAATTCAGTCAGGTCAAACCCTCACCCATGCCCACCCCATCCCCAAATCCACACAATATAATCTGACCTGAGAGTTTCCAGTATACAGAGTGGACTCTCCAGTCCAGCAGAGAGCAGCTTCCTCCTGAATCATTCAGGTCGTTGTTACTCAGGTCCAACTCTCTCAGACTAGTGGACTGGGAGCTGAGAACTGATGACAGAGCTTCACAGCTTCTCTCTGACAGATTACAGCCACTCAACCTGTAGAGGAATTAGTGATAACAAACACTGGTAAAAAAACCATCAAATTCGTCACATTTTTTCACTTATTCACAAATTCAGATCCAAAAAGAGTTTCAGAATTTAAAAGATGTAGATTCAGGTTGCTCATTTAAAATTTGTCAAAATCAAATCTAAAGTTTCAAGCTGAGAACAGCAACATCCATGTTACCCAGGACAGTATAGGCAATTAAATCTGAACACAATTCGGCTGCTTTGTTGTATCCATATTTTTGGACCATCAGTGTTTTTTATTGAGCATACTCCACATGTTCTCACT
Organism: Miichthys miiuy; assembly: GCA_036365135.1. Taxonomy (NCBI): domain Eukaryota; kingdom Metazoa; phylum Chordata; class Actinopteri; family Sciaenidae; genus Miichthys; species Miichthys miiuy. The sequence goes on along the minus strand of CM071602.1, from coordinate 3,601,855 downwards.
TCCAACTTGTAAAATATTGCAGCTTGGCCAGAGCTCTAACGCTTCAAAATATGACACTACATGTACCCTCTGTCATTCATGGATGTGCAAGGCCCTGCAGTTAAGTTGGCAAGGATGACTATAAACTGTGTAAATAAATGTAGAGTGTGTCTGACTGTGGCCCCGTCGCGCCCATACATTATTATTGACACTGCAGTAGCACAGAGACTTCAATAAAGTTAGTCAAAGGCAGGCTTGAGGTTGCCAAGCAACCAGGGTCAGCTGCAGGTCAGAGCAGTTAACTGCAGCTGTGCTCTGTCTGTGTGTGAGTGACTGCTGAGAGACACAGAAAATCTCTAAATGAACCCCCTCCAACTAGTGGACACTAATGCCAAACGGTAGGTCGTATCAAAAAGCCCAAATGACCGTGAGCATCCTCATCTTGTCGACCATGTGAATGCCGAATTTCAGTGTCTAAAGTTAAAAATGTGACCTGGGGAGAGAGAAAGAACAGGTGCCCCGTGCTCCTTTGGGAAATTTCTCCTCTCCAGTTTACATGGGAGTAGATGGGGCTGTCGGTGGGTGATCCTGGCGCACCAGTGCGTCTCCCGCCAAAACTATAAGTCTGACAGCTTCAGCAGTGATATCGCTGCGTAGCCCACGAATTTTCCTACGTTTCTATGTAGAAATTATTTCTGTAGAGTGACATTTGTGGCCACGAGAGCCGTTTGCAAATGTATTTTTTGACAAATGTTTCTCTCCTTCTCCACTCTAGCGATGATGTCACCCACTCTAGTTCTGGAACATTCTACCAATACACACCCATTGTAAACTTTGGCGTGGACTTTGACGGTGATTTTTGGTAAAACCGTTTGGTGAAACTCTTAGAAACAGTGAATAGTGGCCTTGCAGGCACAGTCAATTATGCAATGTCTGGTTAGACTTTCAAAAGAAATCTTTCATGGTTAACATGAAACGGTCACACTTTGGTTAGGTTTAGGCAAATAAAATACTTGGGTTTAAGCACAAAAACTACTTGGTTAGGTTTGGGAATGAATCAGAACTTATGTTATGTACCTGATGTAATATGTTATGTATTACATCAGGTTAGTTAACATGAATGCCAACATTAAAAGCAAGAGGTTCTGAGATGCACACAGTTCAGGCAGTGTGTTCTGGGCAAGATATTCATTAGTTGAGTATAACCTTGCACTTGTGATACAGTTATTATCTTTGGTGTCTGTGCACTTACAGAGCTTTGTTGGAGGCTTTGACCACTGGCAGCATCCTCAGAAGAGCCCCCTCTGAAGCAGAGTATTTCTTCAGGTCAAACACGTCCAGATCTTTGTCTGATGACAGTAAGATGAAGACCAGAGCTGACCACTGAGCAGGAGTAAGCTTGGAGTCTGTGGAGAGACTTCCTGAACTCAGGTACTGTTGGATGTCCTCCACTAGAGAAAGATCATTCAGTTCATTCAGACAGTGGAACAGATTGATGATTCTCTCTGGAGACAGATTCTCACTGATCTTCTTCTTGATGTACTCGACTGTTTCCTGATTTGAGTGTGAGCTTCTTTTTTTTTTCAGTAGGCCTTCAGGGAGATTGGTCTGATTGGTCTCCAGTGAAAGACCCAGGAGGAAGCGGAGGAACAAGTCCAGGTGTCCATTTGGACTCTGTAAGGCCTTGTCAATAGCAAACCTGTGGACCTCCATCACAGATGTTTCAAAAACCATTTGCACATGTTCACAAACAGTTTGCGCTAGCTTGGACATCACATTTTTCTTTCTGTTAATGAGCGACATCTCCACATACAAAGCTGCCAAAAACTCCTGAACACTCAGATGGATGAAGCTAAACATCTTGTCATCTTCTTTCTTCTTCCCACCTTCTTCTTTAAAGATCTCTGTGAACACTCCTGAACACACTGAGGCTCCTCTGACATCAATGCCACTCTTTTTTAGATCTTTCTCGTAGAAGATCGGGTTGCCCTTTTCCAGCTGCTGGAAAGCCAGTTTTGCTAATGACTGAATGTACTGTATGTACTGAATGTACTTTTCTGGTTCATACTTCTCTTTTGTCCGATCGATCTGAAACACCAGGAATTCGGTGTACATCTCAGTCAGGGTCTTGGGCAGCTCTCCTCCCTCTCTGGTCTTCAACAGATCCTCCAGAACTGTAGCAGTGATCCAGCAGAAGACTGGGATGTGGCACATGATGTGGAGGCTTCGTGATGTCTTGATGTGGGAGATGAGTTTGTTGGCCTGCTCTTCATCTCTGAATCTCTTCTTGAAGTACTCCTCCTTCTGAGGGTCAGTGAACCCTCTGACCTCTGTCATGATGTCAACAAAATCAGAATGGATCTGATTGGCTGCTGCAGGTCGTGTGGTTATCCAGAGGCGAGCAGAAGGAAGCAGATTTCTATTGATGAGGTTTGTCAGCAGCTCATCCACTGAGGTCGACTCTGTAACATCAAAGTCTGTGTCCTGGTTTTTATTGGTAGAGCAGTCCAGTTGAAGTCGGCTCTCATCCAGTCCATCCAAAACAAACAGAACTTTGAATTCACTTCTGTCATAGTTGGTGATTCCTGATGACTGCAGAGTTGTAAAGATGTAATTAAGAGCTTCTTCTGGGATGACTTTGGCCTCTGTGATACATTTATGAATGAGCTTTGTCAAAGAAAACTTTTGTCCCTTCTTTAAGTTCAGCTGGCGAAAGGTGAAGGGGAATATGAGATGCACATCCTGATTGGCTCTTCCTTCAGCCCAGTCCAACAGAAACTTGCACGTAAGAAATGTTTTTCCAATTCCTGCGATTCCAGTGGTCAGCACTGTTCTTATGGGTTTATATCTTCCAGAGGGAGGTTTGAACATCTCACTGGGTTTAATTGATTTCTCTGTATCTGCTGGCTTCCCTGCTGCCTCAATCTGTCTGACCTCATGCTGTGTGATGATGTGGATGACACCCCCAGCTGTGATGTACAGCTCTGTGTAGATATCATCCATACGTTGCTCATCCCTCTTCTGTGCCCACCCCTCTTGTGCACACATGAACTTGTCCTGGAGGTTTGATTGAAGTAACTGTTGGTAATATGAGATGTGCCTTCGCTCTGGTACTGGAACAATCCCATCTGTGACATAAACAGGAAAAAAACAACATTAAATCAGGCTGCATGTCTACAGATACCTATTTTCTCACAAGCATTGGTTAAATATAATTTAACCAATAATAAATTATAATTTTAGTAGTCACTGCTGGACCAATAAATATTATTATATTAGTCAAGATTTAAATACTTATGACAGGGAACTTCCCAGTACAGCCAGTGCCTTGGATTGGTGACCTGTAAGCAGCTGCTGGTATTCCTGCCATCCACTAAATGAAATGTCACAAAGTCCTGTAGCATCAGTTTCACTATTCTCTTTCTCTTCATATGTGCACCCATTCTCTCTCTAACATGCCTAGAAGCGCACATAATCATATCACAGAATTTCTTTTACTGTCATTTCATGAAATCAGTTCAAAGATGTTTAAATATCAATGAAATTGTCAATGGTGTTATCTATTTGTCAAGAGGTGCAGATTTTAGTAACAACTAAAGCTTTTCACATCCCTTCAATAGGTGTATTTATGTATTGTACACCAAAGGTTAGGACTAAGAATTCGGAGTGGCCTATCAGGGTTGGTAGTCAGTGTGTCTGGATGAGCCAGTGTCGACTTTATCTGCAATCACGCCACCTTGAAAACTTTCCCCCTAGCCGGAAGATGTTGCCTTTGATTCTATACATTCTCAGGGTTTCTGCAGATGTTTATAATATCAATTAAGTTTAAGCGTTTAAAAGAGCTTCTTTTGAGGGAACTGAATTCACTGCTTTTCGAGACTTCCAGACCTGCAGGTAGTCAGATGCTGCTTTGACTAAATCTCATTAAATTCTTTCATCTTTTCTTTCATTCAGTTATAATCGAGTCTTTATTAGCTCCACACCATTAAAAAGATACGTTTAATTATTTATTAAAGAAACAAAAAGAATGTGACTGAAGCTTGGATCCTGCATTGTGGGGAATCGTCACAGGCAGCCAGACAAACAGACCTCCAAAGCCTCCAGTTACTATAATTTGTGTTAAGTGTTCAGGGATGCTATTGCAATAGGTTGAGGGGACAGCTCTGATTCTGATGTCGTAACACGGCTCGGAGACAGGTGACATGCTGGACAAGTAGAGTACATGCAGAAGAGCTGGTGGAATCAGGACTGAGTAGCAACATTCTGCTTCGAACCATTTAAACACCTCCAAACTCAACAGAAGGAGCAGAGTTGGTGTACAGATGGATGTTGTATTGGTAAGACAATAGTTTGTCATAGAAGAAGGTGATCCTGTTCCATTTAGCAGGAAGATTGAGCCAACAACAGAGTTTGACATGGAGTGTCCAGAGAGATGGGACTATTTAAATACATACATTTATATTGCAGTTAAGAAATATATGTAGCTGTATGTTTTTTGCTTAAAGCTGCATGGCATAGCGTTTGGATGAAGTGAGCATGGACATGCATTGCTAATATTTAGTAGTAGAGTGATGGCCAA
>CM071602.1:3494797-3592297 GCA_036365135.1 Miichthys miiuy | reverse complement strand
AGCAGTAACAGCAGTACAATGATCACTGCTCAGCTCTCTGTCAGTTTGTGTATTGATTACTGACGGTGGCTGATCAGTGTTTTTAAATGTTCATCTTTGGTACAATCTAAGACAGATGATGAACGTTAATGTAACATTAATATTAGAACGTGTACAGATACATGTAGTGCTGTTGAGCTCGCTATCAGCTCTCATGGAAAGACTCTTGTCTAATCAGATGACTCAGTCTGAACTCTAGTATTGTCGTTAATCATTTGGAGATGAAATAACTGTGACAATACAAACTTATCAGCTGACCTGAGACACAGATCTCAATAAAAATAATAAACAGGCTTCATAAAGTTAGGCCAATGTCCAAACATCTTTTCCGGTATGTCCAACCCTGACGTGTGGAAGCTTGAGTACACTGAGTAGAACACTGAGAGTTTCCTTTCAGGAATTTAATGTTTAATTGTCTCCAGTTAAATCTGCAGTGATGTCACCTCAGTATTTTATTGATGCAACCATTTTACTGGATGTTTGACAGGATACTTACAAAGGAGTCAGCACAATGAAGAGAAGGCTTTGAGTTCATTACAGAGCCGATAAGACAGCCAAACATCAACCAGGTCACCAACAGCAGACACAGCAGCAGCTAATATTACTGACTAGTCCAACAGCAGTCAGCCCAGCTCGGCGTCTGTCTTTCAGCCTTTTATTTCACCAAGCTCTCACCAACCACTAAAAGTCAGTCCCAGGTTTACTCTTGTCCGGCGGCTTCTTGCTCGCTCACTCTCTCCTTTTCTCTTCTTAGCTTCCTCCGTCAGCGTCCTCTTCACTGTGGTACAAACACTAACACTCCCTCGGTGCTCTGAGCTCACAGTCTGGCTAACAAACTGAGCTAATATTGGCTAACAGCAGCTAGCAAACTGAGCTAATGTTAGCTAACAGCAGCTAACAAACTGTGTGTGAACACACACGAGGAATTTGACTCACACTTTGCTCTCATAGTACAAACAGATAGAGACACAGGTACAGTTAAAACAACAAAACAGAGGACTTGACAGGTAAATGTAGACATATAAACATGAAAACTATGTACATGTAAAAAGGTAAATATATACGTACATAAATATATATATGTATAGACAAGGACATAGACAATAAAACAAAAACAATGAGTATAGTGCAGGGTTGATATTATAAATATAGATCAGGGTGTCCAAACTTTTTTAAGGAGGGTCAGATTTGACAATGTGAAGATGCCAACATTTAAAAATTAAAATAAAATAAAATAATAAAAAATAACAATAAAAGTTACAAACTAATGTTCTCTAACAATTTAATTTTCATTGTCACAATTCTCTTTTTTTAATGACAGTGTCACCAAATCTAACAGCAGTTCTTCTTTCTGTCACCTCTGCAGTCAGATAAAGAACAAACTGTATGAACACGTTAAACTGGATGAAGCTGATACAAACCTGAACCTCATGTTCATTTAAACATGACTTATTATGAGTGATGCAAAGTCTGTGAACATTTCAGTTTGACACGTGTCACTCTGTCTCTGCTCTGTAACAAAGTCACAGCTGCAGATATATAATATATATATATACATGTATATATATGTTATATATACATGTATATATATGTTATATGATGTTATATATCTGTATAACATATATATACATGTATATATATGTTATATATACATGTATATATGTTATATGATGTTATATGATGTTATATATCTGTATAACATATATATACATGTATATATATGTTATATATCTGTATAACATATATATACATGTATATATATGTTATATATCTGTATAACATATATATACATGTATATATATGTTATACAGATATATAACAGCAGCAGTTATGATGCTTCATCATGTCAACAATCAAAGACAAGCAGTCATACAGTATCTGACGATCCAGCAGGTTATAAATAAGATATTAGAAACATGAGGCTGAGGGCCGCAGGACAGCTGACCGCGGGCCGTGATTGGTCCCCGGGCCGTACTTTGGACACCCCTGGTTTAATCTGGTGTAAGGGGGCGGTGCAGCCAGCAGGGGGCAGCAGCCTGCAGACACAGACAGACGGAAGTCCATGTTCATGTTAAAAACTACAAAATAAAAGACTTCCGGTTCCCCCCCCCCCCAAAAGCGCGCGTGTGTGTTTCAGTGGGAGCAGCTGAGGATGCTGGGATATTTTTAGGATGACGAAGATGTGGATGACGAGGAGGAGGAGCTTTGACGTCATAGTTTTTTGTGCTGCTGTTTGACCTGATCCACCACCGGAAGCTGCGGGAAAGACTCTTACTCTTCTCCTGTCTCCTGTCTCCTGTCTCCTGGTCTTCCTCCTCCCTGTCTGTCTGTCTGTCTGTCTGTCTGTCTCTGCCTTTCTGTCTCTCTTTGTCTCCATGCGGGTCTGTCTCCCGCACCAACCTTAAACGCTGGGCCTTCCTGTAGCCGCCGCCCCGGCCTCCCTCTGCCTCCGGCCGGCGGAGCCTCCCAGCTGAGCCCCGCTGAGGTGGCCTGGTTCCCGTGGAGAGATGCTGTAGAGCGGCCGGCGGAGGAGATGCTTCTTCCGGACTGACGAAGCAGAAAGTAGCGGTGGAAAAGCAGGAAGATGTCAGGCAGGATGCCTCTGACCCCGGTGAGCGAGAGAGAGTCCGAACAGGTGAGTCTGCTTCGATTATTGATCATCAACTGATTATTATTCAGTTATTTAAATGTTCTGGAGTCAGTTTGTGAGTTGTATTGATGTTTTTATGGTTGATAAAGTTGTATTATCTTTGAGTATGGATCAGTGCCTTGCTCAGAGGGTCCTCGACAGCTTCAGTGTCACTCATGTTTCAGGTGTTAAAGGGTCTGTAAGAGGAGGCCCTGTAACAGCACTCAGACCGCAGGTTTCACCACGTTTTGGCCCCCTTCCTTTTAAAAACTACACTACCCACAATGCAGCTCTTCTTCTGACAGTTAGGTGTATGCTAACAGCTAACGTAGCCTACAATATTTTGACGCAAACCATCACCACCACAACGTAGAATATCTTTATTCAGTTCATAACATTTATTTTAACGGATAACAATTTAAATTCAACAAGTCCGCTTTGAAGTAATGCGCCATTATCAGGCTAACGTTAGCTAGATCAGATTACATGTAGCTAACATTAGCTAGATCAGATTACAAGTAGCTAACATTAGCTAGATCAGATTACATGTGGCTAATGTTAGCTAGATCAGATTACATGTGCCTAATGTTAGCTAGATCAGATTACATGTGGCTAATGTTAGCTAGATCAGATTACATGTGGCTAATGTTAGCTAGATCAGATTACATGTGGCTAATGTTAGCTAGATCAGATTACATGTGGCTAACATTAGCTAGATCAGATTACATGTGGCTAATGTTAGCTAGATCAGATTACATGTGGCTAATGTTAGCTAGATCAGATTACATGTAGCTAACATTAGCTAGATCAGATTATACGTGGCTAACATTAGCTATATGTGGCTAACAGTTGTTGACAGAAAAATGCTCACTCATGCAGAGTGCGCTGGTTTTGTACTACCTGTGCAGCTTCTGAAGGTTTCACAGATGTGACAACTGAAGTTTGTCACAGTCTGCAGCTTCAGGTTGTATCTTTGAGGTCATGTAGCCGGGAGCTAACAGCTGCTACGTTTTGTGAGAGAAATGGAAGAAGAAAGTGATCAGACGTTTTCTACTGCAGCAGTTTGACTGTCACTGAGCACGTCGTCAAGTTTGAAGGAATGCTGCAGCCTCCTTATTGTCATGCTAATGCAGCAATGCTAGCAGCAGGTTCTGAGCACTGTGCTGATGAGAAGGGGCTGTCGCGAGACTACGTCCAGGTTTTAGACAGTCTGCGGGACGCCACAGAGACTACGCCCAGGTTTTAGACAGTCTGCGGGACGCCACGGAGACTACGCCCAGGTTTTAGACAGTCTGTGGGGACGTCACGGAGACTACGTCCAGGTTTTAGACAGTCTGCAGGACGTCACAGAGACTACGTCCAGGTTTTAGACAGTCTGCGGGACGCCACAGAGACTACGCCCAGGTTTTAGACAGTCTGCAGGACGCCACAGAGACTACGCCCAGGTTTTAGACAGTCTGCAGGACGTCACAGAGACTACGTCCAGGTTTTAGACAGTCTGCGGGGACGTCACAGAGACTACGTCCAGGTTTTAGACAGTCTGCAGGACGTCACAGAGACTACGTCCAGGTTTTAGACAGTCTGCAGGACGTCACAGAGACTACGTCCAAGTGTTAGAGTCATGATTCAATCAGCTGATCAGATATCAGTTTAAATGCAGATTAATTTTCTATTTGAAGGTTTTGAATCATAAAATGAGTCACAGTGTCTTTCAGTCTTTCAGTCTTTCAGTCTTACAGTCTTACAGTCTTTCAGTCTTTGGCTCCTGCTGTCTCTTTACTATTGATTTTTCCCAGAATACACTGCAGCATGTGATATCAGCACAGTGATGTCTTCTAGAAGTCACATTTAAAATCCTCAAGACTCCTCCCCTTCTCCTCCTCTGTTCCCCTCCTCCTCCTCCTCCTCCTTCCTCCTCCTCCCCTCCTCTCCTCCTCCCCTCCTCCCCTCCTCTCCTCCTCCCCTCCTCTCCTCCTCCCCTCCTCTCCTCCTCTGGTGTGACCTTTGACCCCGTGCGGTCTGACTGCAATTCTCCTCCGTGATGAATCACTCTGAAATCAGCCGCTGGAGTCTTTCTCTGTCACCATGGCGACACATAGGCTCACTATGGGATTCCCCCAGTGGGAGTGGAACCCCCACCCTCCCTGCTGAAGAGTCCTAACCACACCCTGACCTCTGACCTCTGGCCCCCCTGACAAAGAGGTCGGTTGTTTGGTTGTTTGGTCGGTTGTAGCGTTGCACGGTACCCACGGTACCCTGCGGTGCCAAATCGTAACGGTTCCTACTATACTGGAAATTCTACACGACGGTCCTACCGTGGATTACTGTACTACCGGTGCCAGTTTCCGCTACATAGCGGCCGCCTCTACTCTCCTCCCGGCTTCTCACTGCATGCTACTCCCTTGTAAACAAACCAACATGACAACTACTGCAACCGAACTACACAGCTGCTGAATGATTGGCTGTTTGCCTGTTACTGGTGACGTCCGGGGATATGATAGGCTGTTTCCACACGCTGGGTCCGCCCGTCTGTTAGCTGATTGGCTGTTCGTGTGTTTCTGCCGGCAAGAACGAACTCCATGAAGACAGCTCCGCTTCGATAGAAACTCGCTTCAAAACAAACAACAAGCTAAAGTTCTGTCTCGCCCAGACGCTCACGGCTTACAGTCACAAACACGAGACGACACACTCACCATGGCAGAAGCACCGGGCCGAGCGGCGAGTCTGCCGCCGCCGTGGCCTCGTCGTCAGTGGCTCCGCTAATTTAGCTCAAAAAACCAAACTCATTTTTTCAAACTTGTTTCAGTCTAATTCTTACTTCACCAGTGTTATGTTTATCATGCACCAAACAACATTATAAGTAATTAATAAGTATTTATAACCTGTACAATACATTGCAGTTCATAAAAATAATAATAAAAAAAATACCTGGAACCGTGATGCTTTGTCTGGTATAGTATCGTGGTTACTCATTTTGGTATCGTGACAACTCTAGTCGGTTGGTTGGTTGTTTGGTCGGTTGTTCAGTCGGTTGTTTGGTTGTTTGGTCGTTTGGTCGGTTGGTTGGTCGTTGTTTGGTTGTTTGGTCGGTTGGTTGGTCGGTTGGTTGGTCGGTTGTGGAGTCAGGAGGTTTGCATCGGAGGAGCGTGGGCTGATGGATGGATTGTGGTGATGGAGTAGGTCAGTGAGGGAGGAGAAGGTCCAGCCAGTGGAGGTTCTGGAGGACGGGGATGATGTGGAGTTTTGGATGTACTGGGGTCGGTTCTGGAGGCGATGAAGGTGTGGATGGATGAGGGTTGGGTGGAGTCGGGCTGTTCTTAAGGTGAAAAGAGAATCTTCACCCCTCCAAACATCTGACCAATCACGTGTGTGTGTGTGTGTGTGTGTGTGTGTGTGTGTGTGTGTGTGTGTGTGTGTGTGTGTGTACAGAACCTGGAGGTTCTGCTTTCACTTCAGATCTCTGTGGTCGAGTCTCTTCTTCTTTCCTAAACAAAGTTTCATTTTTGTGTATCACAGATGGCCACTGGCCCCGCCTCCTGCTGGCCTTGCCTCCTGCTGGCTGGAAACTGAAGCATATAATAAAAATTTAGTTCCTGTTTTAAACCGCTGTGTGCTTCACGAGGAGGAAGTGATGTCACTCAGTTCATGAAAACAGACACACACACACACACACACACACACACACACACTCACATGTTTGGGTCAGAACCCCCGACTGTATGTAGACCTGAAGAACAAAGACTGACCCCACAGTAGCTCAGTCTGGGGGGATTTGACTTGGGAACCGGAGGGTGGAGGGTAGTCTGGTAGCTGGAGCTGCCCTTGAGCAAGGCATTAAACCCCTAACTGCTCCCAGAGTGCACATCTCTCCATCACATCACCAAACCGATGAACTCCAGCTGGACGTCTGTCTGTTGAAGGTTCAGATCAGTTGAGCGAGCCGTTGACTCGTTGTTGAGTCGGTGTTGAGTGTCAGCGGCGGTGCAGTGTGATGTCACAGTGTAACAGTAGAGGTGTTTGTCTCCTCCGGCTGGTTCAGACGCTGTCAGACTGGTTTCTACCAGCTCCGGTTCCTCCGACAGCCGACGGGCCAGCAGCAGCAGACGATACAGTTCACTGTGTAATTGTCGTATGAGAGTAACACTGATCACACGTGATGATTCATCTGTCCATGAACAGACCTGTCATAGACTGACGACAGACGAACATGTTCACATTTCACAAGCTGAAAATCAGAAACGATCGATGACTCGTCGTCAGCTGATGGATTCATCGCTGCAGAGCGACCTGCGGTTGTGTTGGTGTGGTTGTGTTTACTTACATTGTAGCAGTGCTGCTGGGATTCGAACCGTTGCACTGCTCATTTGTTCAGTGTTCAGTTTCCTGTGCAGCTTCCACTGCAGACACAGATCCAGTTTCACACCTGAGGATGTAAACGAGAAGACTGGCCCGCCCGACAAGCTCTCAGAGAGTGTCTGCAGCGTGCAGAGCGCTGATTTATTTCATTAACTTTGATTTCTGCATCGTCCACTCAGTCCTCTGCAGTTCACGCTGAGCTGTAAAGAACGGTGTCGTCTGCATACGTGAGAAGTCTCGTGGGATTATTCCTCACATTACACGAGTGAACACGTTTCCATCACAGCTACAGGGTGGAGCTCAGGTCACAGGGGGATGAACATACATCCACATTTTAATCCCAAAACTTTCACACATAAACTCTGCAGCTCCGTCACTCCGCTCCGCCCGCTCCTCCACCGAAACACTCTGCAGAGCTGCGATTCTTTTCGACTCATGCTAACCATGCGAGTGTGAGAAATTTGCATATTCTTGTCGTGTCACTTCCTGCGGCAAACCCAGCCCCGTGAGGCCGGACAGCCTGACTCCATCTGGACGTGCAGCGCTGCAGCGCCCCGTTCATTGTTTGTTATTGATCTGTTCATGTGTCTTCCTGTTTCAGCCAAAGACTTCAGACGGTCTCCCCGAGCCGCCGGCCCCGCCCACCAAATCATCAAGCCGTCACAGCCTGCCGCCATGCCGCGGCTCCGCAACGCCCGCCGCAGACGAACAGCCGCACGTGGGCAACTACCGCCTGCTGAAGACCATCGGCAAGGGCAACTTCGCCAAAGTCAAACTGGCCAGACACACACTGACCGGCCGAGAGGTGAGTACACACACACACACACACACACACACACACACACACACACACACACACACACACACAGAATCATCAGACGCTGCAGAGCTCCTCTGAGAATATTTGAGTATTACAGGAGAGGAAAGACAGAAATCTGAGTCAGAGTCATGAAGCTATGTTTCAGTTTGATTCACACTCTCAGACTGTCTGTCTGTCTGTCTGTCTTTGTGTCGAGCTGCTGTCCGTCCGTCCGTCTCACGCTTTGAATAAATGAATAAACAGTTTCACGTCCTCGGTAACGGAACGACCCGTGGCGGCTTCACAATGAATTATTGACGCTGCAGACGTCAGCAGCTCAGAGCTGATCAAAGAGTGTGTGTGTGTGTGTGTGTGTGTGTGTGTGTGTGTGTGTGTCGTTTTCCACTTATTTTAAGATTCACTTTTCTAAGAGGAGCCGTCCAATCAGCTGCTCCGTTTCTCCGGGAGACGTCAGCCTGTGGAGGTTTGTGACGTGGATCCACGCCTCGCTTCCTGTTTTCACTGATCCTCGTCGTCTCATCTCGAGCCTGAACATAAAAACCTGAAGCGTCTCGCTGACTCAGCGTTTTTTTATTTGTCTGAATTTTACAAGTTTAAATGAAACATGTTCAAACAGAAAGTGACTCAGCACAGACGTCAAATTATAGATTGGAGTAACTCGATCAAATGTTAACAGGAAGTCTGACGCAGCAATAAAAAATAAAAGCCTGTTCTTAAAGATTTTATTCAGATTTCCCAACCTGAGGTCCTGACCCCCATCGGGGGCCGCCAAAGCTTCACAGGGGGTCGCAGGATTAGAGCTCAGCACTCACTATTTGGCAGGGACAGAGTTCAGTATTTGGCAGCAGAGCTCAGTATTTGGCAGCCGTGAGAGGATTTGGGTCACATGTGTGGTGTGTCTAACCAATCAGGGACCTCGCTGAAGGAACAGGTCGTTCGTCTCGTGTTTCAGTCGTGTCTCTGTCGTCCGCAGGTCGCCATCAAGATCATCGACAAAACTCAGCTGAACCCGACCAGCCTGCAGAAGGTACGCCGTCACATCACATCACACACGGCATCATTAAAACAGTTACTATGGTTACAGAGGAGACTCCGCGACGACCAGAACAAACAGGAAGTCACAGCAGTAACAGCTGACGTGACTCTGAACCTGTCGGACTGTTTAAATGAAGTCAGAATGTTTAAATCTCACCTTGAATCACAGAATCGTTCATGAATTGAATTTAAACTGTGAATGACGATGAAATCTGTCCTCAGCTCTTCAGGGAGGTCAGCGTGATGAAGATCCTCAACCACCCAAACATCGGTGAGTCTCTGCTGCTGCTCCAACTTCAGCTCCAGAGCTCACTGTTCATTCATTCATGTATTTATTATTTCAGTGAAGCTGTTTGAGGTGATCGAGACGGAGAAAACTCTGTACCTGGTGATGGAGTACGCCAGCGGAGGTAAGACCAGGTCACCTGTCTGTCCACCTGTCTGTCCACCTGTGATTGTTGACATGAGCCGTGATGAGAGAGAAATAAATAAGCTTTATGCTAATGTCACACGTCTGTCTGTCTGTCTGCCTGTCTCACTGTTTGTCTGTCTGTCTGTCTGTTTATCTGTCTGCCTGTCTCACTGTCTGTCTGTCTGTCTGTCTGTCTGTCTATCTGTCTGTCTGTCTCACTGTTTATCTGTCTGTCTGTCTCACTATTTGTCTGTCTGCCTGTCTCACTGTTTATCTGTCTGCCTGTCTCACTGTTTGTCTGTCTGCCTGTCTCACTGTTTATCTGTCTGCCTGTCTCACTGTTTGTCTGTCTGTCTGTTTCAGGTGAAGTCTTTGACTACCTGGTTGCTCACGGGCGAATGAAGGAGAAGGAGGCGAGAGCGAAGTTTCGTCAGGTGAGCTGTGGGTTATATTTGTGTTGTTGGAAGGTTTTTTTCCATCTTTCCTGTACAACAAACCTTAAAGTGTGAACCTTCCTGATGTTCTGAGTATATTTTATCGTCCTTCAGTTAATTAGTGTCAGTGTGACTCATCAGGCCACGTTCTTCTTCAGATTGTGTCAGCAGTGGAGTACTGTCACCAGAAGAGGATTGTTCACAGAGACCTGAAGGTACCAACACAGTGAGATGAAATCTAATGTGACGTGTGATAGACGTGAAGACAACATTGAATGTTTTAAATGTGTGTGTGTGTGTGTGTGTGTGTGTCTCAGGCGGAGAACCTCCTGCTGGACGCCGACATGAACATTAAAATCGCCGACTTTGGCTTCAGTAACGAGTTCACGCTGGGCAGTAAGCTGGACACGTTCTGTGGATCTCCTCCGTACGCCGCTCCTGAACTCTTCCAGGTGAGCGCTTGGCTCCACCCACCACACCTGCACGACTCGTCACGATACTGACGGAGCTGTTCACGGGTGAACAAACAGAACATCACATTCGTGATGATTCTTCTGTGGCTGACTGGTTCAGTTTAAACAGACGGGAAAGAAGGGATGACAGAGGAGAAACAAGTCTGACCGTGATCAGTGAATTCATGAATTCATGAATTAACATGTGAATGAGAGGAAGAGATCAGATTTACTGGTTCATGTTCTTTTTATTTAAAAATACAAATAAAAGAAAGAAGTATTTCTTGTGACGGGAAGATGGAGCGTGAGGTGGAGCGCTGGGTTGGTGCAGCGCCTGCAGTGCTGTGGACGCTGTACCGGACTGTCGTGGTTCAGATGGAGCTGAGCCTGAAGGCGTTCCAACCCTCAGCTGGTCATCAGCTTTGGGCAGTGACTGAGAGAACGAGATCACGGATACAAGCGGCCAAAATGAGTTCCCGCTGTCGGGTGTCTGGGCTCAGCCTTAGAGAGAGAGTGAGGAGCTCGTAGATCATTAGCCAGCTGATCAGGGTCATCACGGGCACCAGGCACAGACCGTGAGCTCACTGTAGGGACTACACAGCCCGTCGGGCCTGGGAACGCCTCGGGATCCGCCAGGAGGAGCTGAACTGGAGCATCCTGCTGAACCTGCTGCCACCACGACCCGACCCGACCCGAGATGAGAGGAAGAGAACGGACGGACAAATAAAGTTTAAAAAACAAACCTGACAGGAAGAGTTTATAAGTGTTGAAATAAATCTAAAACTTTCTGATTCAGTCTAAAAACATGACGTCTAGTCAAACTGCAGCATGTGTGATTATGTGTTAGAAAGCAGTGGGCTGCTGGGTAATGTAGTTCTGTAATCCTGCAGGGGAAGAAGTACGACGGGCCCGAGGTGGACGTCTGGAGTCTGGGAGTGATTCTGTACACGCTGGTGAGCGGCTCGCTGCCCTTCGACGGACAGAACCTGAAGGTGTGTGGAGACTGTTCAGTAACCTGACAGCAAACACTGAACCCACAGTCAAGACTGTGTGTGTGTGTGTGTGTGTGTGTGTGTGTGTGTGTGTGTGTGTGTGTGTGTGTGTGTGTGTGTGTGCGTGTGTGTGTGTAGGAGCTGAGGGAGCGTGTGCTCAGAGGAAAGTACCGGATTCCTTTCTACATGTCAACTGACTGTGAGAACCTGCTGAAGAAGCTGCTGGTCCTGAACCCGGGCAAACGAGGCAGTCTGCAGGTAAAACATGAAACCCGACACACACACACACACTGAATAAATAACACACACATCAACACACACTGAATAAATACTGTGGTTGAACATGTTGTTTGTTTGTTTTCCAGCAAATCATGAAGGATCGATGGATGAACGTCGGCTACGAGGACAAGGAGCTGAAATCATACAACGAACCAGAACAAGACTTTAACGACCTCAAACGCATCGGTGAGACACACACACACACACACACACACACACACACACACACACACGTGAGGACTAACTCAACAATATGGTTCAGGTCATAGACCGTAGATAAAGATGGATGTCTCCACTTCTTGAAAATATCCTGAATACGGCAGCAGCTGATGTCATTTGGAGACTCGACTCAGACGCTGGCGGGGCTCGTCATGTCGTCCATCTTTATATACAGACAGCTTTTGGTTTATTTAAACTGTCAGACAGGGAGGGACCACCAGGGACCGAACAGAACCTCTGAACCAGCAGTGTCCAGTCTAACAGTGAACACAGTAACAGAACCTCTGAACCAGCAGTGTCCAGTCTAACAGTGAACACAGCAACAGAACCTCTGAACCAGCAGTGTCCAGTCTAACAGTGAACACAGCAACAGAACCTCTGAACCAGCAGTGTCCAGTCTAACAGTGAACACAGCAACAGAACCTCTGAACCAGCAGTGTCCAGTCTAACAGTGAACACAGCAACAGAACCTCTGAACCAGCAGTGTCCAGTCTAACAGTGAATACAGCAACAGAACCTCTGAACCAGCAGTGTCCAGTCTAACAGTGAATACAGCAACAGAACCTCTGAACCAGCAGTGTCCAGTCTAACAGTGAATACAGCAGCCTACCGAGGTGGTTTTCTTGCCGGGTTTGGCTCCTGGCATCCCGGGCTGAGTCAGTTCAGTTAGCTACACGGCTGACCGTGCTAACCACAGTTAGCGCTTCACTACTGATCAATGTTTCCATCATAAAGTCTGTAAATCACCTCGGTACTGTAACGTTATTCCCTGTTGGTCTCAGAGGCTGTGCTCCAACCTGGTCCGGTCTGGCTGCTGAGCCCGGTTCTGTTCATCCAGTTCGCAGTTAATCAACATCAGGATGCTAATCATCAGTGTGTTAGCTGTACGTTTACATGCTGTCGTTAGCATGTAGCTCTGTGTCTCAGTGCTCTTTTTTCTGACCAATCAGAGCTGATGGTGACGATGGGCTTCCCCCAGGAGGAAGTGATGAAAGCGCTGGAGGGTCAGAAATACAACGACATGACGGCAATATACCTGCTGCTGGGGAGGAAACCTGCTGAGGTTTGTTACGTTACATGACTAGTTCAAATCATCTCCAGGATTCAGATCTCTTCATCCAGCACAGGTCCAGACATGTTTAGCTTAGCTTCATCCTAGCTCCCTGCTAACATTAGCGCACTGCAAATGGAAGTGTCTGCTGTGTCTCAGCACCAGTCTGTGAATGAACCCATTTTCTACCCACAATCCTGTGCTGCAACTCTCTCCACCAGTTTGAAGGCAGCGCGTCTTTGTCCAGCAGTAACCTGGTTCAAAGGTCACGACCCAGCAGCGACCTCAACGGCTCCACTCAGTCCCCCGCCCACTCTCGCAACACCTCGACCAATCAGAAGCAGCGACGTTTCAGTGACCACGGTAAGGCGTGAAGACAGACCCGTCCATGTGTCGAGGCTTCCTGTTCGAGTCAGAATCTGATCTGGATCACGTCTTTGTGTTCTTGTTTCTCAGTGGCGCCCTCTATCCCCCCACCTGTCTCCTACACCAAGCGTTGTCATGCCAACAGCGTGGAAAGCGACAGGAAGGAAGAGCCGGCTTCACCCGTGGGAGCTCCGGACCGCAGGAGGTCAGCCACAGCCTCAGGGGTGAGAGGACTCAGACTCTGGTCTGAACCGGGTCGTGACATCATCTGATGTTAGCGTTAGCAGCTTCAGTCGACACGTGAGGCGTTCAGGGACTGTGTTGAGCGTAGGAAACACTTCATGCTGACGTGTCTGTCTTCTTACAGAGCATAACTCGGAGGAACACGTACGTTAACGAGAGGACGAGCACTGAACGCCACTCGGTTGCTGTTCCCAACGGGAAGGACATCAGGTGAGAGGAATTCTGGGAGTTTGCATTGAGCACAAGCTGTTGTTGTCCCAAACATTTAACCTGTGTCTGTCTCAGTCTACCTGAGGTACCTGCAGCATCCCCCTCCCCATCGCCGGGGGCAACCGTCTCCTCCACGCGCCCCCGTCATGTCAAGTCCATGTCGGCGTCGGGACATCCCATGAAGTCCTGCCTGCCCCCCATCGACGACAACGCCGAGTATCAGACGTGAGTCAGAGCGCCGTCACTTCATTTCTCCACCCGCTCAGCAGTGTAACCCTTTTTGTTGACCTCCTCCTCTCCTCCACCCGCCTCAGCTCCCCCCAGCAGCCTCCGTCATCACCGTCAGCCTTCAGCGTCACCAGCAGCAGCAGCACCACGCCGGACCGGACCCGCTTCCCCCGCAACTCCTCCAGCCGCTCCACCTTCCATGGCGCTCAGCTTCGAGACCGACGGCCCGCCACCTACAACGGCCCACCGGCCTCGCCCAGCCTGTCGCAGCACACGGCAGCGTCACTGGCCTCGCCCCGCCGCGGCACCTCCACCTCCCTCATCGGCAAGATCACCTCCAAGTTTGTACGCAGGTCAGTAAAAGAAAGTCGTCAGACGGAGCTCCACCTGAACGTGGCGCCGCGTGAAGAGTTTCTATAGAAAAACTTTGTCGTGGACTTCTGTGCAGCAGTCCAGTTCTTCTTCGATCATTAGCTCATCACCTGACCTGCAAAATATAAATATAAATCATATGTCCAGCTCACGTTTGTATATTGAGATATTCACTGAGGACAAGAAGTGTCCAGAGTTCCCCAAAGTCCACCAGGCGTGGACGTGCAGCGTTTCATGTGCGCGAGCAGCCCGCGTCAGTTTAACACAGAGCAGCTCGAGCTGACAGGAAGCCGGACACAGAAACAGCACAGAGAATCCTGTGGATTTTCAAAATAAAACGCCCTGTGCAAACTGACAGTCATAAAAACAGACAAAAGAGAAACAAATGAAGTACGTAGCATATTTCCACATGTAGAAGCATATTTAGAAGAACATGAACCCGGAAAATGAGCAAGTCAACAAAGTCTGGAGGGAGAAACACTCTGAAACGCTCGCAGTGGGTTTGAAGTCGATGCAGGACGGAACAAAACAGGTGACGGAGACAGAGAGGTGGGGTTGCGGGGTAAATTGACCGCTTCTGAACCGGACCGCGATGGAGCCGATGGGGTTTGAACATTGACTAGAACGGCTGCGTATCACTGCAGAGACCGCGACGCGCACGCAACACTGCACGCGTGCACCCGGTGGAATTTGGAGATCACATGACACTGACTGTAGAAATGAACAAAGCAAACAATAAATATAGAACAATGTCGTCTTTACGTCTTTTCACTCTGCTGGTCGCTCCACGTCGTCTTTGTCCTGCTGAAGTCAGTTCATAGTCGTAGCGCTCTGTCACTGCGGTCAGCTTTGGGCTGATTTCACTCTCCACACATGGAACCTCACACGGTAAGCTACGGTGACGTTAAGCAACGAGAAACTGTTTACGTTTCCACTTTCAGTCGTTTACCAACAATATTTAAATACAGATAATGTAACAAACACATGAATGTAACAGGATATACTGCTGTGTGTGTGTGTGTGTGTGTGTGTGTGAGAAATATCAGCTGGCAGAAAACGGATCAAAACAACAGCAGCTCGTTCGTGACGTTACTCCTCAGATCACATGAACACATCGATGTCTGTCTCCATCTCGATACGATGGAGTGAACAGGACTTAGTTTGTGCTGTCCATGTTTGTTCTGTAGCTGACAGAAATCCTGGATCAACCATCTGAAAGGAGAGAAATCTGTTTTTGAGTGATTGTGTGTCTTTAGTTTGAGAGTCGGTTCTCGTCTGTTAACATGTCGGCTTGTCGTCTTTTTCCTCCAGGAGTTTATCAGGTGAGTCCAAAGAGGAGGGCCGGGACTCGAAGCCTCGATCGCTGCGCTTCACCTGGAGCATGAAGACCACGTCCTCCATGGAGCCGGGCGACATGATGAAGGAGATCCGGAGGGTTCTGGACGCCAACAACTGTGACTACGAGCAGCGTGAACGCTACTCACTGTTCTGCGTGCACGGCGACGCCCGGCAGGACAGTCTGGTCCAATGGGAGATCGAGGTGTGCAAGCTGCCCCGCCTCTCGCTCAACGGCGTGCGCTTTAAAAGGATCTCCGGCACGTCCATCGCCTTCAAGAACATCGCCTCCAAAGTGGCCAACGAGCTCAGGCTGTGAACTACTTCCACTGCGAGGAGAAGATCTCTGCTCCTCCTCTTCTTCGCAGAATGTTCAGCACTACTCCTCGCTAACTGCTGTATGACTCAGAGAAAATACACCTTATTATATGCGACACACTTACTATTTAATGTTATCACTAGATGTTTGCCAGTGAAACCAAATATTAAAACAAGTGACGGTGCAGGTAGGCAGCAGGTTGTGCTTCGTCCCTCAGTGATTCAACACGTTAAGGTCCATCCCTGACTTCCTGCTGGAGCCACACTTTATGTTGTTTACATTCAAAGTTGTCCAAAACTTTTCAAACTATAGTTTCAAACCTCTCACAGAGAAACCTGCTGAGTGTTTAACCAGGGCTGAACTCCACCGTGGCCGTGACGTCTCCATCACGAGTGTTCAGACTGTGTTTGCTCAGATTTGGTTCATGTTCGTCTACGTAGTTCAATAATTCCCTTTTGTCTGCACTCGATCTGCTCTGTGCTGATCGAGCCGTACGTCAAAAACAGACCAGCGTATTCTCGGCGGGCGCTTCTTGTGGAATCGCGGTCGACGTCTACAACGAGCGCGGTCGTGTTGCGGACGTGCTCAGTGGAATTTAGACGTTAGTGATTCGCAGGATGTTACGGTGAACTCATAATATTACTGCAGTGCATCGTCCAGTAATCTGGACAAGCTGACAGTCAACAGTCGTGTTTCCACCCATTACGTTACATGAATGTTAGGAGTTAGTTCAGTTAGACGAGCTAAGTGAGGAAACAGCTCACCGGTTATTGTGTTTGCACCTCCCGTTAAGAGCGTTCACTCGATGATGGAAACACGGCTAATGGAGCCTTACCTCTGCTCTACCTGTGCAGCTACAACAGTAGAACCGCTAGCTGCTAATTTAGCTACAAATATTCATCAAACATTTATCTGCTCGTTGCTTCCTGATGGTGTCTATTAAAATTGTTCAGGCTAATTAACTTGCTAGCGAGTTGGCTGGCTGAAGTCGATGATTGAGTCGATTGTCTTGGATATAAAGTCAGTGAAGACGGCTCATTGTGAAGGTTTGAACCTGTTCTGTACAGTCGGTATCAGGGATAGAAGTGCAGCAAAGGACGAGTAGCCCGGCGCTGGTTTGATGTTTTTACATTTGAAGTGTAACAAAACCACTAAACTCTAATCCGAGCTAACAAAGCTAACCATGGAGCTAACAGAGATAACAGAGACTCCCTGCGTGTCCGTCACGTCTGTTGTAAAAGTCTGTGTGTTAAACGTGACGTAACAGACGCTACGTCTCCGATAGCTGCATGTTTATGGAACGACGGACCTGATTTGGACCCAGATCGATCAACAAGACGAAACATTTTAGTTTCACTTTAACGACTGACGTTTGCAGCTGATGTCGACTCTTCTGCTGCACAGTTTACAGTCGAGGTAATGAAGGTAGTGAAACACCTGAACTGAACTGGTGGTTGTATCACTGAGGACACGTGATGACCTCTGAAGTGCTTTTGACTCCCCCTGCTGGCTGATGTTAATATGACTGCAATAATATGTCAGTACTCCAACATAAACTGTAAAACTCCTTCAATCTTTTTACACGTTTCCAGCTGACAGAACAGAATGTGTTTTTATTATTTGCTGTATAAAACGATACCTGTCCAGGTGAATATGTGCAGGTGCAGTATTGATTAGTGGTGGATTGTGTACAGAGTTTTTATTGGTCCACACTGTGTACATTCTTTGTTTTCCACCACTGAAAATGTGACTTGTTCTTATTTTTTTAGTCTTTTAGCAGTGCGATAAAACCAGATCTGCTCCAGTGAGTTCCAGTTTTTGTTTCCATTCTCGTCCCCGCTTCAGATTTAAAGGACCAGTCTGGTGTTTTTCTATATTTCATCAATCATCAACAAACGCCATGAGCATGTCTGAGGACGTGCATCTTTAAAACACCTCGCAGAAATATAACTCCGTGTTTAAAAAAGGTTCAGTGTGTTTGTTTGGGACCATTTTTAGCATTCATCCACATTTGGTGCTCTAGTGAGTGTTTGTGGCTGCAGGACTGTGTGTGTGTGTGTGTGTGTGTGTGTGTGTGTGTGTGTGTGTGTGTGTGTGTGTGTGTGTGTGACGTCACAGCTGTTAGTCGATGAGTTCACTGTCGGTTTGAGAGAAATGTAGAAAATCACCAGACGTTAAAGGATAAATGCAGCAAAGTTTCGAACTTGATGCTGAAATTTCCCTTTAAGCTTGTTAAATACTGTTACCGGGTAGAAAAACTCAATTCTGTATCTATTGCACCTCCTAAAGTCCCCATGAAACAGGAAAGAGTTCTGTTTACTTCTTGTAAAAATGGACCGAACAGAACCTCTGAACCAGCAGTGTCCAGTCTAACAGTGAACACAGCAGCCTACCGAGGTGGTTTTCTTGCCGGGTTTGGCTCCTGGCATCCCGGGCTGAGTCAGTTCAGTTAGCTACACGGCTAACCACAGTTAGCGCTTCACTACTTATCAGTGTTTCCATCATGAAGTCTGTAAATCACCTCGGTACTGTAACATTATTCCCTGTTGGTCTCAGAGGCTGTGCTCCAACCTGGTCCGGTCCGGCTGCTGAGCCCGGTTCTGTTGCCTGCTAACGGCAGATTCAGTTAGCAGCAGCTAATTAGCGAGTGGTTATGCTAAATCTGTGTGTCCATCATAAAGTGTCTGAGTATCTGATCCAGTCTGAATAAAGTTCTGTGGTTCTGGTTCTGTACAGTAATCAGTGAGGCCGGACAGAGATGACTGTAGCAGCCCTCACAGTCACTCACAGACCGGATCAAACAGGAAGCACTCCGCTCCGGCGGCGTCAGAAGAGAGAAAGCGTTTGATTGGATGTTAAAATTAGTACACGCCGTACCCGAGTGCAGGATGACATCATCAACAAGTTTTTATGGTTTATCAGGAAATGACAAACTCTGAAATACCATGAAGAACACCTGAACACACTGAAGACACTTTGTGTCAGCGCTGGACAGACAGAGGACAGATGTTTGACTTCATGGGGACTTTATCCTGATACTTTATATTTCTGATACAATTTGTAGTTTTTCTTTCAGTTTTAGTTTTGTTGTATATTTTCTTCGCACTAATCTTTGGCTGTCTCTGTAGTGTTCGAGGTCCTGAGGGTTCACCGTGCAATGCTTCTCCATCATTACTGAAACTGGAGAACACTTTGTACTGTATGTTGTAGCACTTAAAACCAGGAAGGGAACAAACAATGCAAACGTTCCTGTCTGACGGGGACGACAGAGGTTAGAAGGTGTGAATATGACGCTGCCTTCATGTCATGAGGGAAAGACTGTAAATCTGAGCCTCTTACTTGAAAATAGCCTTCACCTCAGCTCTCAGATCGTAACTTGTACCGAGTGATTCACTCTTGATTCGTTATGCTCGTCACCAACAGGAAAGTAGCAGAAGTCCGGTATAGCCATGATGGATTCATTTTAAATAAAAACACACAAATTAAACATTTTTCAGCATTTTGTCTCATTTTTCTGTTTAAAATGTCACTGCAGGATGAAGTTTAAATCAACATCATGTGACTAAACTAACGTCTGTGAATACAAGTGCAGGAGCTTTGGACCGCCAGAGGGAGGACAGCCATAAAACCAGAATGTAGTCTCTGTGATGTTCCCGCAGACTGTCTAAAACCTGGACGTAGTCTCTGTGATGTTCCCGCAGACTGTCTAAAACCTGGACGTAGTCTCCGTGACGTCCCTCAAAGGTTTCTGAAGAGTTGTGAAGGTCAGTGTGATGAAGTTGAAGCAGCAGGTGAGCTTCATTTAGACCATTTAAACTGCTGATCTATCAGAAATGTGCTAACGTCTTTTACAGGCTAAATATGATGCGGATGTGATGGCAGCACAATCAACTGTTTATCTGCTGCAGGAAGTTTAATGACATCAGACAAAAACAGACACGTAAATTGAAGCAAACTTTTATTTCAGGGATTTATAAAACCGTCTCATGATCTGATCAAACTCATTGTCAATAAATGATCATTCTGAATTATCTTAAAGACGCTTGTTGTTCCCCCGTCACTCCGGCCAATCATCATCCAGATCTACTTCTGTGTAGGAACGAGATCATCGATGTCTCCGCCCCCCTCCAGCCTCTTCTCCATGGCGATAAGTAGTTTGACCCCGTCCACCACCAGCTGGGTCAGATCCACCTCACTCACGCCGAAGGTCGCCACATTGCTGAGACGATACAGCGCCGGGGATTCTGGGAAATGAAGGCAAGTAGAGCAGTTCTCACTCCCAGGTCAAACACTTAAATGAAGAGGTGAAAAGGATCCGAGGGAACCCAAAGAAGAGGATTAATTAGGTTACCCATCATGTCATGGGCTCTAACACACCCCCATACAATTTGAATGCTCCTTTTCCTCATTTTCGTGTATCCGGAGGACTCGACGTCCATGATGTCCAAACCCAGTTTGAATCATGGACTCGTCAGTCCACTTCCTGTCAGTCGGTCTCAGATGTTCTGGTCCAGAGAAGTGTGCAGTGTTTCTGGATGTGGTTGATATCTGTCTCTCTCTCTGCATGGTCGAGTCTGAACTTCATCTGTAGATGCTGCTGCCTGATGGGTCGGAGGTCACGGACACTCAGTGTTGGTTTTGGGCCTTGCCCCTCACGTGCAGAGATTTCTCTGATTCTCTGAATCTTTGAATGAGATTCTGGATTGTAGACGGTGAAATCCAGAAATTCATTCAGACTGTGAGTCCACAAACTTAAACTGTTTTTCACAGTGTTGAACCTCGCCTCGATGTGAACGACTGAGCCTTTTGAGGACGTTCCTTTCATACCTGATGATGATACTATACACACACAGATCTGTGGTTCAGGTTACCTGGTGAAACATCGGTGTCAGGTCGGTCCATGCAGATCCTCAGTCTCTTCAGGACGTCCTGCAGCCGTCTGTGTTTGGGGAGGTGTTGCAGCTTGAGGTAGACTCTAATCCTCAGACCCGTTCCCACGTCAGCCGGAGAGCTCGTCACCCAGCCCAGCTGCTGCTTCCAGATGAACGGGTGTCTGAGCTCTCTGTAGAAACCCTCCAGCTGGAGACACAGACAGACAAACAGACCCAAGCTCCTTGTAGCAACTAATAACCCCTACAACCCACTTTACAGTTAAAAAGAAACAAACAGGATGAACATACAGCAAGCAAATAGACTTAAAACCTGCTCATGGCCTATAAACAAGCTCTTACTAGAGACAGAGAAGTGATATATAGAGCTCATGAGGAAAAACCAACAAATTCTCCAAGCCTGCAGACGTTTATGAGTGAAAGTGTCAACTTTCATCGACTGTCATCAATAAAACATGACCTGTCACTGACCTTCTGCAGGCTGATGCAGATGCATTTAAAGGCCTCTGTGATGTTGGTGTCGTCTCGTGTGGACACAAGTCTCAGGTGGTCGTCCATGTTGACCCACACCATCAGGCTGCCATCATTACTCACCCTGTAACAAGGCGCCATGGTTTGACAAGAGAGTCTTATCTTTCCTGAAATACTTCATTTATATTTGTATTCCCTTCCCTAGTTGCTGACTGACCAGACTGCCCTGGCGTCGGGCCAGTCTCGGGCCATGCCGGTACGAAGCTGAGTGGAAGTTGGAGGGTTGAGGTTCAGCTCCGTCTGCTGCTCCTGGTTCAGCTCCTCTATTAAGACCAGTCGACCCGGCAGTTCTTCGTCCTGCAGCCGCTGCAGAGCTGAGAGCAAAGACTGGTTAACAGGTTACAGAGACTATTTCACACAGAGTTCATTGTCCTGCCGCCCCCTGCTGGTGTGCTTTCTATCTTTGTTTATTAAAATTGTTACTGCGTATAAGTGCACCAGCTGTTCTACATCCATGCGGCTGTTTTCTAATGTTTAATCAACCCAAATGTTCTGAAAGTCAGATGTGCAGTACCTTTCCTGGCCAGTGTGAGGAGCTGTCTGCGCTCTCCTCGGCTGCAGTGTGTCGGGAAGCAGAAGTCTTCGACACCTCGAACAACACTCACCTCACAGCGTACAGCGAATGACCTGTCCAAGTCATCACCACCCTACACACACACACACACACATAAAGGTGTGTTCAGTTCAGGGGGTCACGTGGACGGTCTCTATGAAGTTCTTATGTGAATTTAGGAACTCAACAAATTATCATGTTTGGAAATGTTACGTAAGGATGCTCCTATGGTAGATACAATGTGAGTGTCCTCTAGAGTGACCTTCCATTGGAGAGTATGTGATAAAGTGCCCCAACCCGAACCTTCCAAGGTGCCTGAGAAGATGATGTGGGGCTATATGTGGTGAACAGACCTCCACATGTGGTGTGAAACCACAGTGAGAGTTTTCTGGGGTTTATAATAACGAGGCGGTCTGCCCGGCTACCTTCAAGTTGTCGTAGTTGAAGTCGCTCTCTGGCGTCTGGCTTTTGATCTTGTGTTCGTGATGCGCCTCGATGACTCGGTCAAAGAAGTCACAGAACAGGATGTAAGACTGGGCGTCGCCTGCGACACACCCCACAGATACAGGACCTGACCAGTCGCCTTCATACACAAACAGATTGATGGATACGTTTACACAGTGACAGTTACAATCATCCCAAATCTCAGAACAATATTACGACTATTAGAGCGTTTTTTTATCGTCCTTTATCTCGTGTTGTTACGGACACGTAATGAATTGTTCAAATGTCATATTTCTTAAAGGGACAGCGCAGGGAGCTTTAGTTTGAAGGAACAATAGGTAACTTTACGTGTAACACTGACATCTAGGGTTTGAAAATTGGTACTGCAGTCCAAGTTCATAATACTGGAGAGTTTCTCTTCACCACCTTCTCCGCTACAGAAACACTAGGTAACTGTTAAGCATGATAAGGTTGTCTATGTTAGTTGTTGGTTGTGTATTGATTACTGACGGTGGCTGATCAGGTTTATTATCAGCTGGTCATGAAATGTTTTTTAAACTACGTTAGAAAAATGTTCATCTTTGTTACAATCTGAGATGACAAACATTAATGTACCGTTAATATTAGAACAGCTGTAAAATGAAGTGATACATGCAGTTAAAAGTCTCAGTGCTGTTGTTTTCTATATCAGCACTCGTGATTGACTTGTGTCGTATATGATTGAATGTATCTGTAATTTCTGTCATCAGACTAATTACTGGTTGTTCCTCGACTGTTTCAATCTTACTGAAACTCTCTGACAAACAGGCCGGACGCTGACATCACGCTGACATCACGCTGACATCACCTGGTTCCTCGAGGCCTGGGCGGATGACATCATCGAACATGACTCCACTGTGGGTGCAGCGGTCGAACTGTCGGCGGTACATGGCCGGCGTGAGGATCCGTCCCATCCAGGTAGAGTTCCTGCACAGGTCGGGAAACTCGTCGTCAGGAGAACCTCTCCTCAGGTGGAACTGGGTCAGGGGGTCACGGGGAACCAGACTCTGGACACACAGGAATGACTGTAATTATTCTGATATTTAAGTTTTTCATTTGTGGTTTCTACGTAATGTTCCTTTAAATGAATGTAAATAGAACTAATTAACATTTTTGTCATTTGAAGTTGAACTCATCATAATGATTACCTCTAAAATGGGTCGGTACCTCGTCTCCATTGGAAAAACAACTGGAGCTGCAACAGACGTAAAAATGTCAAAACATGTCACAGTGAAACAATGCCACTCTTTGATTTATACATAGTGAATTTTAGACAATTATCTGATGAACGACAAGATGAAACCAATAATCATAAACATGTATTAATTCATCACTGATGATCATTCATGTTTGAGATTAAACTCCACATGAAGGTTTTGATGCTGAGATGAAAACTGGAAGCCACAGGACAGAAAAACAGCAAAGATGTTACAACACAAAGATTAAGTCGTCTGTTTATAACGAACCTCTAATGAGTCAGACGAGTTAGTTTAGTGGAAAACACCGAGGCATGCCGTGAAAACACTCACGTTTGACCTTCCACATGTCGACAACGCGATGGCAGTCGGCCGTCAGCACAACAAAGGGTCTAAGAATAGTCGTGTTGGTCGTGAGCGGCTCGTCCGGCAGCCTGCAGGAGTCCAGTTACAGCTTTTTATAACTGCACACAGGACAGCTCATCCATCTCATCATCCATCAGGCGAGGAAGCCCGACGTGTTTGAGCTACAAAATAAGAGACCCCACTCCTGTTATGAAGCTGAATTTATTTCTGTGTGTAACAAGATGATTCGCTCAGCCTGACTGAACTTTGACCTGAAACACTTCCTGTCCACAGGAGTCACCAGAACCACAAATCAAAGTTCTTTGTAGCATCTTTAATAATAAACATGAGGAGGAGATGGCTTCCATGGCAACATCGATCCATCCATCAATCAATCGATCGATCAATCAGTCAGTCAATCAGACTTCATTTTTCAATGATTTTCATGTGACCACAATGTAACAGAAAAAAAATAAAAATAATTCACATTAAAAACATTTTAAAAATCAACAAAAGTAGAAAAAGACAAACTAAATAAATAAATAAATAATAGTAATAATAATGTGATGAACAAATGAATAAATATATTTCAAGTTAAAGTCAGTATCTATACAGTATAACACACACACACACACACACACACACTCTCTTCTGTATTTGCAAAGCAACAACCTCCACATGTTCCCAGATATTATTAGAAATTCGACATTCGAGGTCGTGCAGTTATACTAAATATCAGCATGCTGTGATTCACCTGTGAGGACGTCCACCTGTCAATCAAAGCATCCCTGCCCTAAATGCTGCATAACCTTTAAAGGACTGTATGTGTTCAGCAGTGATATCTAGTGGTTACAATTGGTACTACAGTCCAAATTCAAAATACTTACTGTGAATACGAGTCATTCATACGGAAGCGCATTGCATTCACTGGATAAACAAAAATTAGACACATTAGAGGAAGGTGCCACATTGGTAAAGTTAGAAAGATCTTGGCAGATTCGAACTTCTGGGATCAATAACCCTGAAGTGACACGTTGTTAAAACACAAAACATATTTTCAACCGTAGTCAGACAGACAACAAGCTACAACCTGATGCTCATCAAAACGAGCTACAACCTGATGCTCATCAAAACGAGCTACAACCTGATGCTCATCAAAACGAGCTACAACCTGATGCTCATCAAAACGAGCCATCCTCGGAGCCACACCAACAACATGCGCGGCCGGCTGTGAGAGCAGGGACCGTCGACAAAGAGCAACACCGAAAAAAGACATTACAAAAACATTCACAAACTTCACTATAATACAGGGTAGTGTCACCAAACACTACACACTTCACTGATCTCCTACAGATTACACTACAGCACTTAGTATGAAAAACCAAGAGCTGTACTGTCATGAAGTTCCCGTTGCTGATTCATCATATATCTCTGCCATAACTTGCTAATATGTTTCTCTATGAGTGGACAGGAGGGTGAGCGCCCATACCAGCTAACAAACACTTCATCTGCCTTCTGTGACAGGTGGACAATATTCATTATTATTTGAACTCTGACGTTGATGATGACGTCACATTTTTCACCGGGTTGTCCACGTTTATATTTCCTGCATGAAACAACACGGTCAGAGCGCGGGGAGTATCTAGGAAGGATCTCAGATGAGCGTTTTGTAGTCCATCTTCTGGACTTTGTAGTTTTACCACAGATCACGTCAGTAACATTCACCGTCGCTTCATGACGTAGTCTAGTGTGAGAGCAGTCGTCTTCTCCTAACTCCTTATCACCTCTCCTTCACATCTTTCCTTATGAGCTCGTGACTTAAGGGGAATTTGTTTGTCTATTGGATCGCACCCAGACTCACTTCCTCCTTAAGCAGCCTCTGTCTCTGGCAGGAAGAGTCAGTCCACAGATGATTTGGAAACTTGAACTCAGTGACTTTATAACTTCCCGCAGTGTGTTGTAGCTCGTGTCTTTGGAAACTTTACGATGAATTTATACGTGGAAAAGTCACCACGACCTGCCCAGTCCTCCACACTGACACTCCGGTGAACTCAGCCTCCACCTCCCGCAGTGAGAGCCAGGTAGGTCGGTAACTTTACAATGTGACTTCCCGCGATGCACTGAGAGGAGACAGAATGATGTTTTTACGTGATGTTGCTTTAAATTCATGTAAATCAACTCATTTGTCATTTTGTCATTTGAAGCTGAGCTCACTGACTTGCACAGTACGTCATAAATCATATCACACGTATGAATTAATCAGTGATGATCGTTTAAAGATTAAACTGCACATGAAAACTGAACATGAAGATTTTGAGGTTGAAAAGTGGAAAGCACAGTTGAACTCAAACTTGAACTCAGTGACAGCCTGAAACATGTAAAATACAAACACAGCACAAAAGTCAAAGAGGAACCATGTACTGACTGTGTTGGTGTTAAGAAGCTCGTATTTCAGTGGAACGTTTCCTTAATCTCTGATGACAGCACGGTAAGTTTAAGATTTAATACAGTAAATATCTGATATAGTGTGTTGTGGAGGAATTGCTGAAGTCAAAGGTCAACAGTGAGTTCAGGAGGGAAGAAAGTGTTCAGCAGCCTCTGATGTCTTATGCTGTATTATTTATTGACGCTTGATCAAGGAGAATCAGAGACACTCTCAAAGTTCATCAGAAGTGTCTGAGTCGGTCTCACATTCTGCCCAACTCATCCTGGTGGATCGACTTTAAACCCCAAGATAACACCACAAATACTACACGCCCAGAATTAGTCAGTGAGAATGTCTTTACCCATGCAGGTGTTATTGTCAGCATATTCTAGTCAACAGCCAGCTATCTATTATGTCTATGAAGGCAGCAATAGGTCTCTCTGACTCTGGCCACCACAGTGTTGAGATAGACTGGCACCTACTGTTCCCAACCAAAGCCAAACAATTAATACTGCCGAGGACTTCAAGGCCCACACGTGACCTCGTGTAACCTAAGGAGAGAAAATTCCATAACGTAATGTTCCTTTAACTATAATAACATTTGATCTGTGAGTACGCGACTGTCAACTTTCATAAAGAAACAGGCGAGTCGGCCGACAGCTTCATTACGGCGCTACACTGCCTGGCGGAGCACTGCGGTTACGGTGCTCTACATGATGAGATGGTGAGGGACAGGCTTGTGGTGGGTCTGCGGGACAAACGCTTATCTGAACAGTTACAAATGGACCCGAAATTGACGCTACAAAAGGCCGTCACCAAAGTCAAACAGAGTGAACAGGTGAAGAAGCAGCAGGAAATGCTAAAAACTAACTTTAAAGGCGACGTCATGAACACGCAGTTCGACAGCGTGCACGCGCAGCGGGCCGGTAAGATCAAACCAAACCAGATCACCACCCAAACAGACATTTAAAAAGAGACTGAATAAACAGTGCAGAAGATGTGGGGACACAAGTGGGCATAACTTGCAGCAACGTCCAGCTAAGAATGCAACATGCAACCACTGCAAGAAAAAGGGACATTACGCCAGAGTATGCAGAACAAAAACAGGAAGTGAATGTAGCAACAGTAACTGAGGACACTGATGGTTATAAGGTTGCATTTCTGGGCTCTGTGACAGCTGATACAGGGGACGGCCCTCGGATGTCAGAGATAAAAGTGGTCAACAAGGGTATAGTGTTCAAAATAGAGACGGACGCAGATGCGTCAGCAGTCCCAGAAGCACTGTACACCCAGAGCCAGTTCGGCAGGCTAGAGAGAGCAAAAAAGGCCCTGAAGGGGCCAGGAAGAACACCCCTCAAGGTAAAAGGCATGTCCACAGCCACTCTCAGAAAGAGAAATAAAACCACAATAGAGGACATTTATGTTGTGGAAGGACTGTGTACATCACTGCTAAGCCGGCCGGCCGCCACAGCCCTGCAGCTCGTTGCCAGGCTGGACAATGTGGACTTAGACTCTAAAGAGAACAAAACTCTTCTCTGGGCTTGGCAAGATGGAGGGCGAGTACAACATCGTACTCAAACCTGGAGCAAAACCTTTCTCACTCTCAGCACCGAGGCGTATCACCCTCCCTCTCCTTCCAAAGATTAAAGAGGAACTGAATCGTATGAAGCAACAGGGAGTCATCTCGAAAGTGGAGGAGCCGACTGTTACGGGAAATTTTAAAGAAAAACTCTTGAATAAGGAAGACTGGATTCAAAGTATGAAAGTTTAAGTTGAATTTATTATTCTTGTACAAGAAGGAGCATTTAACAGTGCAACACACAAAAGGGGTTACAGAGAACAGTTGATTCTTATACATTTTTTAAAATGGGCTGTCTTGGACACCTCCCTCACTGATGAGTCTGCTCAGTAATGAACATTGTGTATCAAAATGACACTTCTCAGGCCTGTTTCTCACGTCCTTGTCTCCCCTGTCCTTGAACTACTGATCTCTCTCCCTGCCATCCTCAGCAAAACACAGTCCAAATAAGGGAAGTGCACGAGACATGCAAAAACAGGAAACACACATTATATGAGTTAAAACATCTGAACCCCAGTATAATCCTAATTTTTATAACATTTCCCCTGTGTGTACTATTTTAAAAAGGTACAAAATATAATTACAAGAATAAAAATGAATCAGTGTTAGACAGTTGATACAAATAATCATGGATGATGTGGGAGCGAAAAACCTGTCTGGCAGCTCTTTAACATTCTTATTGTTTCATACTGTTACTTTCTAGACAGGAAAATTCTCCACACAGCCCTGCTGCCCCGGCGGCCAGTAATATGTGTTAGTAATTGTTACAATCACATCAGTATGCTTAATCACTCATTAAATGTAAAAATATAAATGCAAAAAATATCAGTTCTGACAACAACAAATGTATAAGTACATTTATGAATCTAATAAAGAAAAATAAGTTTGTCCTTAGACTCAGCGGACCCAGTCACGGGGACCTTTCCCTGCCTACGGGTGTTGTACCTAAAACGAGAAAGAAACAAAAACCTTTAAATGTATATACAATTTGCCGTCAGTCTTTTTCTCTTAAGCATACATTACATCAGAACACTATTTTCTTCATTGAGCTGTGGAATAAAGATTAAACAGGTGTGTCATTCTCAGCAGGTGCTTCTCCTCTCATGCGCGCGTAGATTGACTCTTTTACTCGCTTGAACTGGACACATTCTTCTTACTCGTATCTAACCACACCAGTCCTTCAGTCACCTCATGCCTCTCATCAACTGCGGAGACAGGTTGATAGAACAATTGTTGTTTCGTTAGTGCAGTAGTAATCAATCTTTGTATCAGTTCTGTCATACATGGAATACAACAGCATCCACAGGTGACCAAGACAGCAATTGCAATTCCTACAGACATTATCAGTACCTTTAGGATGTTTCCCCATCTCCCAAACATATCTTCCATCCATTTTGTGATTGGATCTGTGATACCTGAATTGTCTGCCAGCTCCTCTGACAGTAACGTCAGTCCCTCCAGTGCCTTTGTGATGCTGCCATCAGGTGCTGTGTTATTTGGGATGAAAGTACAACATAGATTTCCAAAAATCTTACACACACCTCCTTTTTCTGCCAATAGCATGTCTAGAGCCTATCTGTTCTGCCAGGCCATCAGACTAGTTTTATCTAATTGTTCGTGGATGCCTTTTAAATCCATCACGAGTGTAATTAATAAAGCATTGTTGGTTGTAATAGATGTAATTTATCCAATCCACATGTTTATTTATCGTAACCCACCAGGTAAAGAATGATTCAAAACCCGCTGCCACCTGGTTTCTAGCTTTAAACTCATCTGGGACTCCTCTGGGAAGACCAATTGAATCTATATAGACTCTAGAATCAAATGAAGTAGGTATTATCTTATCATGTTTAACTCTGTGCAAGTATGTAGGCGTCATTAAGTGAATCAGAGCGCAGGTACCATGCCAGAGTTTAGGCAACTTAGGTCTTAAACTCTGTCCTCCACAATACCACCATATATCTGATCGTGCATAGTTGTGCATAGTCATCAGCTCATCAGTGATCCCATAGGGATTTCTTCCTACCGTAATTATAGTGCCACACCCTGTCAGGAATCCCGTGTCTTGTCCTCCACTTGTTCCCCGTTTCCTAGACAGGCAGGTGTAATTCCCCTCGTATGGTGTGAACCATGGCGGAATATTCTTAGTGAAAACAGCTGCAAAGAGATACTTGAGAGTGGTGCAGTTATTCTTTGGAGAATCAGTTTTGTACAGCTCAAGCAAGCATTTAAATCCTTTAAGATCATTGTAAGGATTAAGTGGAAAAGGAACTGTTCCTAGTGACGGTCTTGCCACTGCACAAGCTATGCAATCAGTTGCCAGTCCAGAACCCTTAGTAGTAAAAGAAATCCACTGTAACCATGCATTACTGTCCTTATATCCTGTCTCTAATGCAAGTACCTCCTGTAAGCTGTCAACCTTTATGTACTGCACTGGGTTGATTCTATCGACTAGAGTAGGCGGCGGTGAAGTCATAGCATAGGAACGGTCGCTTGGTCCTGTAGATGGTTGAGTTGAGTCAAAAACCTGTAACTGTATATGTCCCTTAGGGTTGGTGCCTTTAACGTATGCTGCAAGCACGAAAGTCATAGAGTCATCAGGACAAGGATCTTTAATTGTTATTATCAGGGGATTACACTCCCCTGCTCCACAACCTGGTTGATGTGCAGGTTTAAATATGGAGAGTCTTTCTAACAGTGATGGGCGACTCCCTCCACAGGTCTCTGTCTTTGCTATCCATGGCTTGTACCCCCAACTCCGCTTCCCTGTGTTCTACCCCACCAAACTCCTAGGTACTTGTCTGCCCCAGCTAAGGCTTCCTGGTTTATCCGTCTGCAGGGTGCTACATCACAAAAGTCAATTTTAGCCACACAGGGAGATTCCCAGTGTTTGCAGTAGATAGTCACCTTAGGGATTAAGTAACCTCATTTTGCTCTGAAAAGCGGAGATGAGTCGTCATTTTGGGTCTGAGTCACATTAGTCGTTTCTCTATAGTCATTCTGCTTGAAGAGTCGGATGATTGGTATCGATATAACTATTGAAATTATTACAAAAATACTTAAGGACCCCCTCATTCCGCATCCCATTCTTCTGAATGGGTGCCATGGGCGCTCTGCCATCCTACCTGAGGTGTAAGTGGCTGTTTTATGTATTACTTATCCGTAGGCATCAGTGCTCGTTTGCAATGTGTCAGGTGTATCCACGTTGTTCTCTCAGCTATGCGTACTGCTGTGGGTGTTGAGAGTAGCACTTGAAATGGACCCTCCCACCTCGGAGAACTCCAATTCTTCCGTTTAAGCATTTTGGTAAATACCCAATCTCCTGGTTTCACAGGTGTCTCTTGGTGAGGACCGGCTCTGTGGGTGAGAGAACTGTAGACACAGTTTCTTTGTTTTTCAACATTTTGCTCATATAATCTACAATTCTTTCTGTCCATTCTGTGTCATCTCCCTTTAAGTTAATCAAAAGTACTCTGTACCATTATCACTATATATGATTTCTGGAAATCCAAATATTGGTGCAATATGTGTTGCTAAAGCTTTAGCTACTGTTATTGCATCATTTTGTGTGGTTGGAATAACTTCAGTCCATTTTGAGTCTAAGTCTATGATCACTAGACAATACTTTTTATTTATACATTTATTTAATTCAATGAAATCCATGCATATCGTATGAGATGGGTATTGAGCATTAGGCATTTTACCTGGTCTTGGTCTTAATCTGCCTTGGACATTCTGTTTTCCACACACTACACATGATGCACAAAAAAAATCTTTCCGTAATTTTGGAATCCATATGCTGTATATATTTTATTTATCAGCTCAGACATCCCCCCTGTTGACGCATGAGTTAATCCATGCGTCAATACTGCTGCAAATCTAAATACATTTTTTGGAAGTATGTACTTGCCCTCAGGTCATTTCCATAACTCATTATCAGATAATGTCGCCCCCCTGTTTGCCCAAGATTGCGCTTCTGATTCATGTGAGCTCTGTTGCATGTCTTTTAAGATGTGCTCATCTGGGGAGCCACACAGAGCGAGCACGATGAGAGACTGTGGAAAGCTCTGTCACGGCTGCAAGGTGCCGGAGTTACATTCAACGACAAATGTGAGTTTTCAAAGAGCAGGATTAAGTTCCTGGGGAAAGTCATTGAGGCGTCAGGGATCAGCGCAGACCCGACAAAGTGAGCGCGGTCCTGGTCATGAAAGAACCCTGCAACATCAGTGAGGTGAGGCGCTTTCTGAGAGCGCAGACCACACTCTAGCTGTGTCCCTATTGGCTGGTGAACACACTATTTTGAGCGCAGGGCGGAACGTCCTTCAGTCTGAGCAGACGCCTCAACTGAGAGGACGTGCTTGTTCTGAGTGCGAGCACATTAAATCTGAGAGCGCAGACTTTAGATCTGAGCGCGTAGACTTTAGATCTGAGCACGCAGACTTTAGACCTGAGAGCGCAGACTTTAGATCTAAACGCGTAGACTTTAGATCTGAGCACGCAGACTTTAGACCTGAGAGCGCAGACTTTAGATCTAAACGCGTAGACTTTAGACCTGAGAGCGCAGACTTTAGATCTGAGCGCGTAGACTTTAGACCTGAGAGCGCAGACTTTAGATCTAAACGCGTAGACTTTAGATCTGAGCACGCAGACTTTAGATCTGAGAGCGCAGACTTTAGATCTGAGAGCGCAGACTTTAGATCTGAGCGCGTAGACTTTAGATCTGAGAGCGCAGACTTTAGATCTGAGCGCGCAGACTTTAGACCTGAGAGCGCAGACTTTAGATCTAAACGCGTAGACTTTAGATCTGAGCGCAGACTTTAGATCTGAGCGCGTAGACTTTAGACCTGAGAGCGCAGACTTTAGATCTAAACGCGTAGACTTTAGATCTGAGCACGCAGACTTTAGACCTGAGAGCGCAGACTTTAGATCTAAACGCGTAGACTTTAGATCTGAGCACGCAGACTTTAGATCTGAGAGCGCAGACTTTAGACCTGAGAGCGCAGACTTTAGATCTGAGAGCGCAGACTTTAGACCTGAGCACGCAGACTTTAGACCTGAGCACGTAGACTTTAGATCTGAGAGCGCAGACTTTAGATCTGAGAGCGCAGACTTTAGATCTGAGAGCGCAGACTTTAGATCTGAGAGCGCAGACTTTAGATCTGAGAGCGCAGACTTTAGATCTGAGAGCGCAGACTTTAGATCTGAGAGCGCAGACTTTAGACCTGAGCACGCAGACTTTAGATCTGAGAGCGCAGACTTTAGATCTGAGAGCGCAGACTTTAGATCTGAGAGTGTAGACTTTAGATCTGAGAGCGCACAGAACATATTTCAGTGCGAGCAAAATGCACAAGCTTGTGATTACAGGCACACATTTTGAAAGAAAGCAGCAGAAATCTGAGTGCGAGCACAAAATGTGAGCACGAGAAGGAGAAATCATGCTCTCAAACTGAAAATCTACGCTCTTGAATAAAGATAGTATAATTCTTCCATATATGCTGACTCTATCATAGCGGGCCTGCCGGCAACAGAGAAAAGGCTCAGAGAAATACAAACTCATCAGAACAATGATGAAATAACACGACAGCTGAAGCTGTACTGTGCTGAAGGATGGCCTAACAAGTTCTCAATCGGTCGAGTGTTCCAGCCCTATCTTCCATTCTCGGGTGAGTTCCCAGTTCAAAACGGTCTGTTACTGTATGGCTGCAGACTTGTAATCCCAGCATCACTCCGAGCAGACATACTGACCAAGCTGCACGAGGGTCACCTCGGCATAACCAAATGCAGAGAGAGCCAAACAAACTGGGGCCTCAGCAAAGAACTGGCAAAACTGATAGAGAGCTGTGACATCTGTGCCTGTGAAAGAACAAATCTCAGAGAAACTATGCTTCCTACTGAGGCCGTGGTCTAATGTCAGAGCAGACCTGTTTCAAATAGAGAACAGACATTATCTAGTCATTGTGGACTACTCTTCAAGATTCTTTGAGATAGCAAAACTTACGTCTACATCGTGATTGAGCACTTTAAGTCTATCTTTGCTCGTCACGGGATACCTGAAGTCGTCCGCACTGACAACGGACCACAATTTGTCCGAGTCATTCCGAAGGTTTGCCTGTGATTGGAACTTCAGCCACATGACATCCAGCCCACACTTTCCGCAGAGCAACGGGGAGGCGAAGCAGGCAGTAAGGACAATCAAATGTTTTCTCAAGAAAGCAAACGATTCTTATCTGGCCCTCATGGCCTACCATGCGGCTCCACTGCCTAATGGATACAGCCCTACTGAACTACTGATAGAGGAGGATCCGGACAACTGTACCTGTCATTCCATCACAGCTTAACCCAGCATGTGCTGACATAGAGAAACTGAAAAAGACCAAACATAGTTACAGACACAGACAATGACAAAACTATAACAGGAGACACCGAGCACATGACATGCCACACCAGCAGCCCGGCGATCATGTGTGGATCAAAGACATGCTGATAGACTCAGTGAGAGTCAGAGTTTACATTACGAGTACTATCAGAGGTTCTATGTTTAATGTCTCTGTGATCTGCGGTTTGCACAGTGTTAAGTAATACAGGAGCTGGGTCACGTGATGGTGGTGAGCTGAGCAGACGCTTTTGCCAGAGCTCTGTGCCACTCGGTGCTAATTTTCTCATTATCCTGTCAACAACCAGGCGCTATAAGACATTTTTGTTATGAACATAACAGGCTATGTCATTGGAAAACTTTTGGCCACAGTCTTTTGACAAGATGGGAAGAACCAGAGGAAATAAAGACAAAAAAGACATCCCGTCCGAGCCCAGTGACGACACACAAGATGGCGACCAGGCCGAATTTGATACTGCAGATGGGCTTGACCCTGCCCTTGCTAAAGCACTGAGCGTAATGACTTCCAACATTATAAAAGTTATTGATGAAAAACTTAGCCCTCTGGCCGAGACTATCTACAAGCATGCTCCGGAGCTCCAGATTGCTAGGAAGCGGCTAGATGAAGCAGAGGCTAGGGTATTAGCAGTTGAAAACCACAGCACATGAGCTGAGGATTGTGGAGCTGGGAAAGCAGGTCAGCGCCCTCACGGAGAGTTTGGACATGGCCGAGAACTATAGCAGGCGCCTAAACACTCGAGTCGTTGGTTTGGCGGAGGATACAGAGACCGGGCAGCCGGTGGAGTTTTTCGAGTCATGGCTACCCCGCGTCCTAAAGATGACCACAAAGGCCCACCGCACCATCGCACCTCACACCTGCTGCTGAATGGCAGCACTACAGCTCAGACTGGGGTTCTGCTCTGACGTCATACTGACGTTTCTGGATTTGGATTTGAAGGCATGAGGATGATAAAAAAAAATTTAAATTTAAAATTCTTCTCCTTACAAAGCTCTTCATGGTCAGGCACCATCATATCTAAAAGAGCTCATAGTACCTTACTACCCCTCGAGAACACTGCGCTCTCAGGATGCTGGGTTCCTTGTGGTTCCTATAGTTTCCAAAAGTAGATTGGGAGCCAGAGCTTTCAGCCATCAGGCTCCTCTTCTGTGGAACAAACTACCATTCTGGGTTCGGGAGGCAGACACGGTCAACACTTTTAAGAGTAGACTTAAGACTTTCCTTTTTGATAGAGCTTATAGTTAGGGCTGGCTCAGGTCATCCCTTAGTTATGCTGCCATAGGACTAGACTGCCGGGGACTCCCCTCTCCTCTCTCCCTCCTCCCTCTCTCTCTCTCTCTCTCTCCCTCCCCCTCTCCTCCCTCTTTCTCTCTCACCATCAGTGGACATACAGGTCTCATTAATGCATGCTACTAACCGAACTTCCCCGGAGTTTTTGTGCTCTCTCGTCCAGCAGGTTCTCGTGGATCGTGGCTGCTGCTGTGATCCTGCGCAACGTCCACTACATATATTATTACTGTCATTATTGCTACCATATCTGCTACTGTGGTCACTTTATCATTCATTGTAATTGTACAATATGTTTGTGTTGACTTGTTCTGTACACGTGACATCTATTGCACGTCTGTCCGTCCTGGGAGAGGGATCCCTCCTCTGTGGCTCTTCCTGAGGTTTCTTCCACCTTTTTTCCCTGTTAAAAGGGTTTTTTGTGGGCAAGTTTTTCCTCACTCGAGCCGAGGGTCTAAGGACAGAGGGTGTCACTCCCTGTACAGATTGTAAAGCCCTCAGAGGAAAATG
The DNA here is from genome assembly GCA_036365135.1 of Miichthys miiuy. Classification (NCBI taxonomy): domain Eukaryota; kingdom Metazoa; phylum Chordata; class Actinopteri; family Sciaenidae; genus Miichthys; species Miichthys miiuy. The sequence continues at coordinate 3,556,316 of CM071602.1, read as the reverse complement.
TACTTTGTGACTTTGGGCTATACAAATAAAATTTGATTTGATTTGATTTGATTTGATGATGTTGTTGACCTATTCATATTTAGATGAATTCACTTTAAAGTTGTGGTTCCATGATGACTTTATTTTTCTTGTACAGCGGTGTTTGGTGTCATGAGCTGTGCTGCTAGCTAAAAATAACAGCAGTGTCTTTATTTCAACAGAAAAGGTGACATGACTTTAAATGTGTCATTAGCATCCTACTTGAACATTCACAGTTTGCACTGAGTGCTGCTTTGACTCAAAGATACGCGGTGAACACATGACCAGCCCATAGAGGAGCAGGAGGAGCTCTAACAGGCCAGACTCCAACACAGCTCCTGTGTCAGCCAATCAGAACTCCTGTTGCTGCTCTGATACATTGTGTCATACTGTTCCTTCAGGTTGACGATACTGCCTGATTTAGCCACGATGTCGTCAGAGGACCTTTTGAACACTCTGGAGGATTTGACAGACGATGAACTGAAGCACTTCAAATGGTATCTGAAGCAGCCTGACGTCCTGGATGGATACCAAACCATCAAAGTGTCCAAGCTGGAGAAGGCAGACAGACGGGACATCGTGGATCTGATGGTGGACACCTATAAACTTCATGGAGCTCTGAAGGTGACCAAGAAGGTTTTAGCAAAGATCAACAGGAACGATCTGGTCCAGAGTCTGTCAGAGACGAGCTCAGGACCAGAAGGTCAGTCACATTCCCTATTTTTATATTTTCAGATACAGAGAGTGGGTTGACAACACAATACCTAAAGGAACAATTGAATCCAATTCAATTTTATTTATATAGCGGCATATCATAACAATATCCCAACAGTTCCACCATGAGCAAACACTTGGCGATGGTGGTGAGGAAAAACCTCCCCTTAACAGGCAGAAACCTTGGGCAGACCCAAACAAGGCTCATTAGTAGTCAGTCATCCACCACGACCGGTTGAGTTAAACATAGAGAGAGAGAGAGAAAGTTTTCAGTAAAGCGAGATGTGACTGCATCTTCAACCAATACTGTGCCTGACTAGGCATAACCCTGAAAGAGAGAGAGGGGAGGGAGGGGCAGTCTAGTCCTATAGCAGCATAACTATGGGATGACCTGAGCCAGCCCTAACTATAAGCTCTATCAGTACAGAAGATCATTGTATCCTTGTATTGGATCCAAAGTCGTGCATCAGAAATGCGTCAATACATTTCTGACCCTGTCTAAATACTACAGTACCATTAGCTATCAATATAAAGCATGAAATAAAGAGATAACAATGTTTGTTAGGAGATTGTTTGTCATTTTGAGATGAGGTCTCCAATTTATTTTTCTTATGAATACAATGTGCTTCTTTATCCCAGTGACGTGTAGAATGTGTTACATCTGATAGGAACACACTGTATGTTGTTCATTTGTTCAGTATTTCACATATTGATCATATTGTAGTCTGATGGTAAAGGTACATTTCTTCATACAGTTTATTTCATTAACAGTTAGTCTGTCATTCATGAGATTCATCCTGTGTCAATATCTTCCATATCTATGTGTAGATAAAAAACTCAAATATTCTGACTTAACGGCAGTAAAAACAGCTAAGTTACTAATAAGTCATGTGAATATAACTCATAATGTCTCTCTCTCTCTCAGGGTCAGAGAACAGAGGACCTTCCTCCTCTCAGAGTGAAGGTAAAGCTGCTGTATTCTCTGGTTTGTATGGAAGCCCTGACAGACCAAATGTAGTTTATAAGTTTGAAAAGATAAAGTGTCAGTTTGTTTTACTTTCTGTGTCACACATTATGACTCTGTTGTCTCTTTGGTTCATTGATCAGACTTAGTCGAAGCAGCATCAGAGTATCTGCAGGCCTGAACATCTTAAAAAGTTTTATATTCAGTTCTCTGAAAAAGGACCTAAAAGCTTTTAAAAAGTTGAATGTCACCAAACTGGAGAATTTGTGCTCAACTCTTAATATTCTCCCAACAGTAGTGGACGGTCTCACAGGTCATTTCCTCACTGAGTGAAATGACCTGAAGTATTAACGTCAGCCATGATGAGAGCTGTTTGAATTCTCTGAATGTTAAGGAAAGGAGCTCCAGTGCTTCCTAGATTATCTCCTTTAGCAGAGTTACACTGCACCAACCATTTACCAAAGAAATGGAGATAATGCTGTCCCACAATTCCTTGCAGCAGCAACAAAAAAAGCAATGCACCATTTGGCCAATCACGGTCAGACATTAAAAAACATCAATGTATTTAAACAGTGTGATGCAGACTGACAGACAGACTCAAATCTCTGACTATGAGAATACTGTCCACAGACAACTTCCTCCACCTGAAACTGTGAAATTATGTGTGACTGCATTTTAGTTTCTCTTCAAACCTTCAGCAAAAAAAAAGAATGTTAACTGATGCTCATGAGAGAAGATGCATCTATAGACATGCAGTCTAAATGCAGTCTATGTTGTTTTTTCCATTGATGTCACAGATGGGATTGTTCCAGTACCAAAGCCACAACACATCTCATATTATCAACAGCTGCTTCAACCAAACCTCAAGGATAAGTTTGAGTGTGTACAAGAGGGGTGGTTACAGAAGAAGGATGAGGAACGTCTGGATGATATCTACACAGAGCTGTACATCACAGCTGGGGGTGACATCCACATCAACACACAGCATGAGGTCAGACAGATTGAGGCAGCAGGGAAACCAGCAGATACAGAGAAATCAATTGAATGCACTGACATGTTCAAACCTCCCTCTGGAAGATATAAATCCACAAGAACAGTGCTGACCACTGGAATCGCAGGAATTGGAAAAACATTTCTTACGTGCAAGTTTCTGTTGGACTGGGCTGAAGGAAGAGCCAATCAGGATGTGCATCTCATATTCCCCTTCACCTTTCGCCAGCTGAACTTAAAGAAGGGACAAAAGTTTTCTTTGACAAAGCTCATTCATAAATGTATCACTGAGGCCAGAGTCATCCCAGAAGAAGCTCTTAATTACATCTTTACAACTCTGCAGTCATCAGGAATCACCAACTATGACAGAAGTGAATTCAAAGTTCTGTTTGTTTTGGATGGACTGGATGAGAGCCGACTTCAACTGGACTGCTCTACCAATGAAAACCAGGACACAGACTTTGATGTTACAGAGTCGACCTCAGTGGATGAGCTGCTGACAAACCTCATCAAGAGAAATCTGCTTCCTTCTGCTCGCCTCTGGATAACCACACGACCTGCAGCAGCCAATCAGATCCATTCTGATTTTGTTGACATCATGACAGAGGTCAGAGGGTTCACTGACCCTCAGAAGGACGAGTACTTCAAGAAGAGATTCAGAGATGAAGAGCAGGCCAGCAGAATCATCTCCCACATCAAGACATCACGAAGCCTCCACATCATGTGCCACATCCCAGTCTTCTGCTGGATCACTGCTACAGTTCTGGAGGATCTGTTGAAGACCAGAGAGGGAGGAGAGCTGCCCAAGACCCTGACTGAGATGTACACAGAATTCCTGGTGTTTCAGATCGATCGGACAAAAGACAGGAATAACCAAAAACAGTGCATTCAGTACATTCAGTGCATTCAGTACATTCAGTCATTAGCAAAACTGGCTTTCCAGCAGTTGGAAAAGGGCAACCTGATCTTCTACGAGAAAGATCTAAAAGAGAGTGGCTTTGATGTCAGAGGAGCCTCAGTGTGTTCAGGAGTGTTCACAGAGATCTTTAAAGAAGATCGTGGGAAGAAGAAAGAAGATGACAAGATGTTTAGCTTCATCCATCTGAGTGTTCAGGAGTTTTTGGCAGCTTTACATGTGGAGATGTCATTAACTAACACAAACAAGAATGTGATGTCTGAGCCAGGGCAAACGTTTGGTGAATGGGTGCGAATGTTTTTCAGCAAAACATCTGTGACAGAGGTCCACAAGTTTGCTATTGACAAGGCCTTACAGAGTCCAAATGGACACCTGGACTTGTTCCTCCGCTTCCTCCTGGGTCTTTCACTGGAGACCAATCAGACCAATCTCCCTGAAGGCCTACTGAACAAGAAAAGAAGCTCACAGACCAATCAGGAAACAGTCAAGTACATCAAGAAGAAGATCAATGAGAATCTGTCTCCAGAGAGAAGCATCAATCTGTTCCACTGTCTGAATGAACTGAATGATCTTTCTCTAGTGGAGGAGATCCAACAGTACCTGAGTTCAGGAAGTCTCTCCATAGACTCCAAACTCACTCCTGCTCAGTGGTCAGCTCTGGTCTTCATCTTACTGTCATCAGACAAAGATCTGGACGTGTTTGACCTGAAGAAATACTCTGCTTCAGAGGAGGTTCTTCTGAGGCTGCTGCCAGTGGTCAAAGCTTCCAACAAAGCTCTGTAAGTGCACAGACACCAAAGATAATAACTGTATCATATGTAGGATTGTTCTCAACTAACAAATGTCTTCAACTGATAAGATCTAGTCAACTGATTGTTTAGTGGATAAATTGAACAATCTTTCAAATTGTTTCTTTAGTTTGATTCTACCTCCACAGATTAACGTAGCTACGCAAAAAAAGAAAATGCAGTGTAGTTCATTTAAGGCTAAAATTAATTTCTATAAATTGTTGCAATATTTTGATGGATTATTGTTAGATTCCAGTAATATATTCAATAAAAACATGCATCATCCAAAAAAAAACTCTCTTCACTTGAGACCATGATGACTGATTGTTCAACTCATCAGCTCAGTAAGATCAGCCATAGAAATATTTTTTATTTTGTCGATGGCAGAAACAGCAACAATGTTTGTCTTTATCACTATCTCTACAGGTTGACTGGCTGTAATCTGTCAGAGAGAAGCTGTGAAGCTCTGTCATCAGTTCTCAGCTCCCCGTCCTCACGTCTGAGAGAGCTGGACCTGAGTAACAACAACCTGAAGGATTCAGGAGTGAAGCTGCTCTCTGCTGGACTGGAGAGTCCACACTGTACACTGGAGACTCTCAGGTCAGATCACACTGTGATGTATTTGTGTAACACTGTATTTCCCTGTTGTTAAAACAAACATTTTTACTGGCAAAGTCTACTTGACTGACATGTATTCATTTGGCTTCTGCTGTGTCATTGATGATCAAACATCTGCCCTTTCAAATCATAAGAATCCACAAATTCACTTGACAAATATACTGAACTGATACTGAACATATCTGGCATGTTAAAGTAAAATATAAAGGTTAAAGTGTTTCATTTTATTTTAATCAGGTTAAATCAAGCCGGCCTCACAGAGAATTGCTGTCAGGAGCTCTCCTCAGTTCTCAGCTCCCCGTCCTCACGTCTGAGAGAGCTGGACCTGAGTAACAACGACCTGCAGGATTCAGGAGTGAAGCTGCTCTCTGCTGGACTGGAGAGTCCACACTGTACACTGGAGACTCTCAGGTCAGATCACACTGTGATGTATTTGTGTAACACTGTATTTCCCTGTTGTTAAAACAAACATTTTTACTGGCAAAGTCTACTTGACTGGCATGTATTCATTTGGCTTCTGCTGTGTCATTGATGATCAAACATCTGCCCTTTCAAATCATAAGAATCCACAGAATTAATTTGACAAATATACTGAACTGATACTGAACATATCTGGCATGTTAAAGTAAAACATAAAGGTTAAAGTGTTTAATTTTATTTTAATCAGGTTAAATCAAACCAGGCTCACAGAGAAATGCTGTCAGGAGTTCTCATCAGTTCTCAGCTCCCAGTCTTCACGTCTGAGAGAGCTGGACCTGAGTAAGAACGACCTGCAGGATTTAGGAGTGAAGCTGCTCTCTGCTGGACTGGAGAGTCCACATTGTACACTGGAGACTCTCAGGTCAGATCACACTGTGATGTATTTGTGTAACACTGTATTTCCCTGTTGTTATGTATTCATAACAACAGGGAATGTATTGTATTATATATCATGTATTCATTTGGCTTCTGCTGTGTCATTGATGATCAAACATCTGCCCTTTCAAATCATAAGAATCCACAAATTCACTTGACAAATATACTGAACTGATACTGAACATATCTGGCATGTTAAAGTAAAATATAAAGGTTAAAGTGTTTCATTTTATTTTTTATCAGGTTAAATCAAACCAGGCTCACAGAGAAATGCTGTCAGGAGTTCTCATCAGTTCTCAGCTCCCCGTCCTCACGTCTGAGAGAGCTGGACCTGAGTAACAACAACCTGAAGGATTCAGGAGTGAAGCTGCTCTCTGCTGGACTGAAGAGTCGACGCTGTACACTGGAGACTCTCAGGTCAGATCACACTGTGATGTATTTGTGTAACACTGTGTTTCCTTGTTGTTAAAACAAACATTTTTACTGGCAAAGTCTACTTGACTGACATGTATTCATTTGGCTTCTGCTGTGTCATTGATGATCAAACATCTGCCCTTTCAAATCATAAGAATCCACAAATTCACTTGATAAATATACTGAACTGATACTGAACATATCTGGCATGTTAAAGTAAAATATAAAGGTTAAAGTGTTTCATTTTATTTTTATCAGGTTAAATCAAACCAGACTCACAGAGGAATGCTGTCAGGAGTTCTCATCAGTTCTCAGCTCCCAGTCTTCACGTCTGAGAGAGCTGGACCTGAGTAACAACAACCTGCAGGATTCAGGAGTGAAGCTGCTCTCTGCTGGACTGGAGAGTCGACGCTGTACACTGGAGACTCTCAGGTCAGATCACACTGTGATGTATTTGTGTAACACTGTGTTTCCTTGTTGTTAAAACAAACATTTTTACTGGCAAAGTCTACTTGACTGACATGTATTCATTTGGCTTCTGCTGTGTCATTGATGATCAAACATCTGCCCTTTCAAATCATAAGAATCCACAGAATTCCACAAATAGACACTATTTTATCCAGTGAAAAAGTGGTCAGCTCTGGTCTTCATCTTACTGTCATCAGACAAAGATCTGGACGTGTTTGACCTGAAGAAATACTCTGCTTCAGAGGAGGTTCTTCTGAGGCTGCTGCCAGTGGTCAAAGCTTCCAACAAAGCTCTGTAAGTGCACAGACACCAAAGATAATAACTGTATCATATGTAGGATTGTTCTCAACTAACAAATGTCTTCAACTGATAAGATCTAGTCAACTGATTGTTTAGTGGATAAATTGAACAATCTTTCAAATTGTTTCTTTAGTTTGATTCTACCTCCACAGATTAACGTAGCCACGCAAAAAAAAGAAAATGCAGTGTAGTTCATTTAAGGCTAAAATTAATTTCTATAAATTGTTGCAATATTTTGATGGATTATTGTTAGATTCCAGTAATATATTCAATAAAAACATGCATCATCCAAAAAAAAACTCTCTTCACTTGAGACCATGATGACTGATTGTTCAACTCATCAGCTCAGTAAGATCAGCCATAGAAATATTTTTTATTTTGTCGATGGCAGAAACAGCAACAATGTTTGTCTTTATCACTATCTCTACAGGTTGACTGGCTGTAATCTGTCAGAGAGAAGCTGTGAAGCTCTGTCATCAGTTCTCAGCTCCCCGTCCTCACGTCTGAGAGAGCTGGACCTGAGTAACAACAACCTGAAGGATTCAGGAGTGAAGCTGCTCTCTGCTGGACTGGAGAGTCCACACTGTACACTGGAGACTCTCAGGTCAGATCACACTGTGATGTATTTGTGTAACACTGTATTTCCCTGTTGTTAAAACAAACATTTTTACTGGCAAAGTCTACTTGACTGACATGTATTCATTTGGCTTCTGCTGTGTCATTGATGATCAAACATCTGCCCTTTCAAATCATAAGAATCCACAAATTCACTTGACAAATATACTGAACTGATACTGAACATATCTGGCATGTTAAAGTAAAATATAAAGGTTAAAGTGTTTCATTTTATTTTAATCAGGTTAAATCAAGCCGGCCTCACAGAGAATTGCTGTCAGGAGCTCTCCTCAGTTCTCAGCTCCCCGTCCTCACGTCTGAGAGAGCTGGACCTGAGTAACAACGACCTGCAGGATTCAGGAGTGAAGCTGCTCTCTGCTGGACTGGAGAGTCCACACTGTACACTGGAGACTCTCAGGTCAGATCACACTGTGATGTATTTGTGTAACACTGTATTTCCCTGTTGTTAAAACAAACATTTTTACTGGCAAAGTCTACTTGACTGGCATGTATTCATTTGGCTTCTGCTGTGTCATTGATGATCAAACATCTGCCCTTTCAAATCATAAGAATCCACAGAATTAATTTGACAAATATACTGAACTGATACTGAACATATCTGGCATGTTAAAGTAAAACATAAAGGTTAAAGTGTTTAATTTTATTTTAATCAGGTTAAATCAAACCAGGCTCACAGAGAAATGCTGTCAGGAGTTCTCATCAGTTCTCAGCTCCCAGTCTTCACGTCTGAGAGAGCTGGACCTGAGTAAGAACGACCTGCAGGATTTAGGAGTGAAGCTGCTCTCTGCTGGACTGGAGAGTCCACATTGTACACTGGAGACTCTCAGGTCAGATCACACTGTGATGTATTTGTGTAACACTGTATTTCCCTGTTGTTATGTATTCATAACAACAGGGAATGTATTGTATTATATATCATGTATTCATTTGGCTTCTGCTGTGTCATTGATGATCAAACATCTGCCCTTTCAAATCATAAGAATCCACAAATTCACTTGACAAATATACTGAACTGATACTGAACATATCTGGCATGTTAAAGTAAAATATAAAGGTTAAAGTGTTTCATTTTATTTTTTATCAGGTTAAATCAAACCAGGCTCACAGAGAAATGCTGTCAGGAGTTCTCATCAGTTCTCAGCTCCCCGTCCTCACGTCTGAGAGAGCTGGACCTGAGTAACAACAACCTGAAGGATTCAGGAGTGAAGCTGCTCTCTGCTGGACTGAAGAGTCGACGCTGTACACTGGAGACTCTCAGGTCAGATCACACTGTGATGTATTTGTGTAACACTGTGTTTCCTTGTTGTTAAAACAAACATTTTTACTGGCAAAGTCTACTTGACTGACATGTATTCATTTGGCTTCTGCTGTGTCATTGATGATCAAACATCTGCCCTTTCAAATCATAAGAATCCACAAATTCACTTGATAAATATACTGAACTGATACTGAACATATCTGGCATGTTAAAGTAAAATATAAAGGTTAAAGTGTTTCATTTTATTTTTTATCAGGTTAAATCAAACCAGACTCACAGAGGAATGCTGTCAGGAGTTCTCATCAGTTCTCAGCTCCCAGTCTTCACGTCTGAGAGAGCTGGACCTGAGTAACAACAACCTGCAGGATTCAGGAGTGAAGCTGCTCTCTGCTGGACTGGAGAGTCGACGCTGTACACTGGAGACTCTCAGGTCAGATCACACTGTGATGTATTTGTGTAACACTGTGTTTCCTTGTTGTTAAAACAAACATTTTTACTGGCAAAGTCTACTTGACTGACATGTATTCATTTGGCTTCTGCTGTGTCATTGATGATCAAACATCTGCCCTTTCAAATCATAAGAATCCACAGAATTCCACAAATAGACACTATTTTATCCAGTTTAATGTCACTCCTTCAGAGCAACCCGCTGCTCCTCCATCGATGGTTATGTTCCGCCGCAAGCTTTGTAACTTATCTCCAACCTACTTCTCCTCTATTGTTTCCTCTCTCTACCTCCGCTCAGCACATTCTCCTCTCTGAAGGTTAATGATGCCACTGATTCACTCTGCTCTACTCTACGAGGCCTGCTCGATCCAACCAATCCCACCCACGGTTGGATGATACCCTTCGATCGCTGCGCACCAAGCTCAGAGCTGCCGAAAGAAAATGGCTCAAATTCAAACTAGCCGATGACCTCAAAATCTACCAGACACTTTTATCCTCTTTCTCAACCAGCGTCACTGCTGCACAGACTGCTTTTTACAACGACAAAGTCAACAGTGTCACTGACACCCGGAAACTTTTCTCCACCTTTAAATCACTACTCAACCCTCCACCTCCTCCTCCTCCTACCAGCCTTACCGCTGATACCTTTGCATCATTCTTTACAGGCAAAGTTGCAGCAATCAGCAGCCAGTTCTCTGACCAGCTCACTCTCCACCCGACTCCTAAACCAACAAACCTTCTTCAATCCATCAGCCCAACCATCATGGCAGCTATCACACATGTGATAAATGCGTCACTGACCTCAGGCACTTTTCCCACTGCATTCAAAGCAGCTCGAGTAACGCCTCTACTCAAGAAACCCTCTGAACCTGCTCAGCTCGAGAACTATCGTCCTGTCTCACTTCTTCCATTTTTATCCAAAACTATTAAACGTGCAGAATTCCTCTCACTGAACAATCTTGTTGATCCGAACCATTCTGTTTTCAAGAGCGGTCACTCAAACAAACTGCTCTGTTGTCTGTGACAGAAGCCTTAAAAGAAGCCAGAGCAGCAGCACAGTCCTCTGTCCTCACTCTGTTGACTTATCAGCTGCTTTTGACACAGTTAACCATCGCATCCTCCTCTCTACTCTCTCTAACATGGGCATCTCTGGCTTGGCTCTTTCCTGGTTTGATCTTACCTGACAGGTCATTCAGTGTATCCTGGCTTGGACATGGACATCACATCACCTCACCACAGGGGTGCCCCAGGGCTCAGTGCTGGGGCCCCTACTATTCGCTATCTACACCACCTCCTTGGGTCCGATTATCCGCTCACATGGCTTTTCCTATCACTGCTATTCAGATGACACTCAGCTGTATCTGTCATTTCCTCCTGAGGACCCCTCGATCTCTGCACGGGTCTCTGATTGCCTCTAGTCTTACAGTTGCCCGGTCATGCCACTTTGCACTTTACAACATCAGAAAAATCAGACATTACTTAACGCAACATGCTACTCAACTCCTGACACAGGCTGTGGTCATCTCCAGACTAGACTACTGTAACGCCCTCGTGACGGGCTACCCTGCCTGCACAGTGAAACCCCTTCAGATGATCCAGAATGCGGGTTGCATTTGTGTAGGAGTGTGGTGCAGTGATTAACACTGTTGCCTCACAGCAAGAAGGTTCCTGTTGCTTGTATGTTCAGAGTTTGCATGGTTTCTCTCCGGGTACTCTGGATTCCTCCCACCACCCAATGACATACAGTTGATAGATTAATTGGTAAGTCTAAATAGCCCATAGGTGTGAATGTGAGTGTGATTAGTTAATAGTCACCAATAGTTAATAGTGAACATATAATAGTCTCTATGTATCAGTCCCACTGACAGTATTGTTGTGGAGAAATTGCTGAAATCAATGATCAATGGTGAGTTCAAGAGTGAAGAAAGCATTCAGGAGCCTCTGATGTCTTATGCTGTGATATTTATTGAAGCTTGATCAAGGAGAATTAGAGACACTCTCACATTCAATCAGGTTTGAATATGAGTCAGTCTCTATTCTGCTGAACTCGTGCTGGTGGTCAGACTGTAAACTCCTACAGATAACACCACAAATACTAAACGCCCAGAAATAATCAAAGAGAATGTCTTTACCCATGTTAGTGTTAGTCAGCACATTCTAGTCTGGAGACACTGTTGTCTGTTCATGTTAATGAAACGTCAACAGTTAGCCATCTATTATGTCTATGAAGGCAACATTCAGTTCCCTCGAAAATTAATGAATGCAGAGTCAAAATACTTTGTTGATCACAGCTTCTGGTGTGAGTTACTTTAGTCAGAATGAATTTCAAAGCAGTGGACTGATGAGAAAATTTAACATTGAGTTCTTTTTAATGTGTGTGTGTGTGTGTGTGTGTGTGTGTGTGTGTGTGTGTGTGTGTGTGTGTGTGTGTCTCCAGGCTGTCAGGATGTCTGATCACAGAGGAAGGTTGTACTTCTCTGGCCTCAGCTCTGAGATCCAACCCCTCCCATCTGAGAGAGCTGGACCTGAGCTACAATCATCCAGGAGAGTCAGGAGTGAAGCTGCTGTCTGCTGGGCTGGAGGATCCACACTGGAGACTGGACACTCTCAGGTATGAAGAGACAACAAGAGCTCACACACTGTTTCTCTGTCACACTGACAGGCTGAGGACTGTTGGTTCAGTCTGAACCAACAGCACTGCTGATAACAGTGAAGACAGTAACTGATGTGCTGAGAGTCCCTGAGACTGACCTCCTAACTGATACCAGACCAGGATCTGGTGTTGATCATTTATTGATGAATATGACATCCATTCTTTCTGAAAAATGTAGTCAAGTGTTTATAAAGCAGAATACAAACTTATCAAGAGGATCAAAGTTCATTTTTGGACATTTGGACTAAGATTGTCAGACGTAGTTTGTAAATCAAGTCACATGATCAAAACATTTCAGTGTACTGCAGTCCTTCAGGAGAGACTACACCAATGATGATTTACTAACTCTGAATGTTTCAACCAAACAGCAGGATTAAAACGTACTGTGTGTTGTGCTTAATTTAGTTTGATCATCTGACTGACTCCCTCTGTACTTTGTGTACTTCTACCTGTGAACTGAAGTTTTTAAATCAAGATTCATTCATGAGATACGAGAGCACAAAGTTCTTCACAGATCCAGCCTCTCAGTTTTGTTCTCAAAGTCCAGCAGACTGATGAACTTTAAAATGTACAACATTTTCTTTGGGGCAGCCCCTGGACCCCCCTAGAAGGTCTGAGGTCCACCACCACAGTCTCACAAAGTCCTGTGGGAAACACTGAGTCACTGAATGTGCCTGTGCATTGTCTGAGTTATGTGTTAACAGCTTTACTTCCTGCTTCAATTTAAACAAATAACTTGACTCATTTCTACTTTGAAATGTTTGTTACTGTTTTAACACAAATAATACAGACAGGGAGAGATCAATTCACTCAATCAGGGAGCCATCTGTCAGACCTGGACTCAAACAGGACTCAGACGCAGAGGAATAATAGTTCAGGCAGACTTTAACTCTTCAACCTCTCAGACAGAGTGATAACCAAACAGGCTATGAAAGTTATCTATGAATACAAAGAAAAAGGAAAAACCAAAACAGAAGATCAGACTACTAACAAACAAAAAACACTCAGGATCAGCTAGACTCTATGAAATTTAAGGTAGAACAAAAAATCACTCGCAAATGAGGCAAAGAATCCAGGCTTACGTCGAGAAAAGGCAAGGCAAGGACAAAACGTGGACTATGACGACTGGCTGGGCTGCACGACAAGAACGAGACACAAGACAAGGGGAGACGCAGACTATAAATCACATGAGGGTGATGGGGAACAGGTGGACACAATCAGGAATCAGGAAAGACACTTGGACCGGTGACACATGAGGAAGGGCAAGTGACCTGAAACGAGAGGAGAGTTAATTTTCAAAATAAAACAGGAAGTAGTACATTTTCAGAATAAAACAGGAAGACAAAAACCCAGGACAAAAAAACTTCACCACAGTGTGACAGAAATTATCTTAACATCTATTTGCATTAATGAAATAGGACGGTAATTCTTGCATTCATCCAAATCTTTACCTTTCTTAGGAACTAGACTAATAAGGGCCTGTCTCAGGGTTGGTAGCAGTACACCCCCCTCCAGCGCTTCCTTATACACCTCTAGTAAAGGTGAAGCTAACTCTGTCGCAAAGCTCTTAAAGAATTCCCCAGTAAAGCCGTCGGGCCCAGGTGCTTTACTTGAAGGTAAAGCCTTAATTACCCCTTTAATCTCCTCAATAGTAATATCAAGGTCTAGAAAATCCCTCTGTTCGTCTGTCAGTTTTGGGAGTCCTAGTGGTTCTATAAACTTATGAGAGGTAGATGTTGAACTATAGAGGTTACTATAAAATTCTTTAAAGGCCTGATTAATATTTACAGTCGCAGTAAGCAGGTCCCCAGCCGGCGACCTAACAGCAGGAATAGTGGAAGCCAACTTCCTCTGCTTTATATAACTGGCAAGCAACTTTCCTGCTTTGTCTCCTGACTCAAAATATGTTTGTCTCCCTTCTTAAAGATGGAGACAACCAGGGCATTCCTAAGTTGTGCAAGGATTTTCTCTTGTTGCCATATTTTGAGAAGCAGGGCATGGACGTGTCTATGAAGATCAGGGCCGCCTTCCTTCAGGACTTCTGCTGGAATACCGTCAGGACCAGCAGCCTTGTTGTACTTTATCTTCCTAATAGCATCCTGCACCTCTTCCAGGCTGGGTGGTTCCCCCATGTTCTCAATTATGGGTTGTTGAGGAAGTTGTTCGAGGGCCTCCATCTCAGGAGTGGTGTTCCTGTTCACCGCTCCTGAGAGTGCTCTTTCCACCTGTTTGTTATTGCTTCCTTATCTTTCAGCAGCTTGAGTCCGTCTTTAGCGCAAAGTGGGGTTAGGCAACTGTAGCTGGGGCCGTATACCGCTCTTGGATCGGGCCACTTGGATTGGACCGCTGTTGGATCTCCAGAGCTTTCTTCATCTACCACTGGTTCTTCAGTTTCCTAACGATCAATTGACGGCCGCTTTGCTTTGGCATGAGCTGCTCTTTTAACCTTGCAGTTGATGTTATTTTGCCAGGTGATAAAAGTTTGCCACTTGATGTCCAGGAGCTGTTGGATTTCGGTGTCATTTTCATCGTACCAGTCTTAATGTTTCCACTTTTTGTGACCAAGGATGCTTTTGCTGCAGTTCATGATGGTAGAAGAAAGCCTGCCCCAGTGTTTTTCAGCATCATACGGATACTGCTTGGGCAGGTCTGTACTGAGAGCCGCCTGGAGCTGTTCTTGGTAGGTGGTGTCACCCAGCCGCTTGATGTTGAGCTTTGGTCGGCTCTGTCTTTTCTGCATCGCTCTTTTCCGCATTAGGTGGATAGACATGATGGAGCGAATGAGGCGGTGGTCAGTCCAGCAGTCATCAGCACTGGTCTTTGCTCTGGTATTAAGCATGACGTAGTTGATGAGGTGCCAGTTTAGAGCGAGGGTGCATCCATGATGTTTTGAAAGTGTTGAGAGTGTTGGTGATGACCAGGTTGTATTCCGAGCACTTTGTCAGCAGCAGTGTGTCATTGGAGTTTGTGTTTCCAGCCCCTTCTTTCCCCAGCGTGCCTCTACATAGATAGTGGTTTCGTCCCACTCTGGCATTGAAATCCCCAAGTAAGATTATCTTGTCCTCCTTGGGGACTTTGGATAGAGTTTTTTCAAGGTCAGCATAGAAAGTCTCCTTAACTTCGTCCTGTGCATCAAGCGTTGGAGCATACGCACTAATAACAGTGGCCATTTGACTGCTTGTAAGCATCAGGTGTATGGTCATTAGGTGTTCATTCATGCCCATAGGGAGTTCATAGAGGTGGTTGAGGCTTTCCTTTCCAGAAGAAAGTGTATCCACCTTTTTCCTCCTTCAGCTGTCCATCATCTGCCAGTCGGGTTTCGGAGACCACTGCGATGTCAATCTTGAATCTCTTTAGCTCTCTTGAGATAATGGCGGTTCGCCTTCGGTCGATCACTGGCTTTGTTGTCCATGAGGGTCCGCACATCCCAGACTCCAATATATAACCGTTTCCATTGTTTCTGACTGCGTGGTGGTGATCCCTCTGGATGTGGTAGTCCAGACAGGAGTTTTCGAGGCGGGATATTTTATGGGTACCTTTTCTAACCCCCTCCCCTACTGGGGTGAGCAGAGTGGATCCTAAATAGGGCTGCTCAGTCATGGGTGCAGCTGCTGAAAAGCTCTTTCTGCCTCAGCCCAAGAGCTTAATGACTGAATCTCACACCCACCGCCTGTGTGCCAGGTTGACTACACTGTCCTGCCCACATCACCACTTCCTGTCGCCACAGGACTTTTGATCCAAGACAGACAGACAGACAGACGAAGACAGACAGACAGACAGATGAAGACAGACAGGAAAGCATGGAGACAGACAGACAGATGAAGACAGAGACAGACAGACAGACAGACAGACAGACAGACAGACAGACAGACAGACAGACAGACAGACAGGAAAGCATGCAGACAGAGGGGAAACGACGCACAGCAAAGGAAACGTCTGTGGACCACAGGCCGGAGTCAGAACCAGGTCACTGCATGAAGGACTCATCCTTTCGTCCATGGGGAGTCCACTCTACCAGCAGGACATTTCTTTATTTATTTCTCAGTATTTTATCATCCATCTTGTAGATCGTGAGCCGCTGTAATGACTAAATTTCCTCACTGAGGATCAATAAAGTCGATCTGATCTGATTTGTTGGATGTTTCCTTTTTGTCTTCTGCATATTTGATGTAAAGTTGAATTGAGTGTGTGTATGAATGTGTTTTATACATGCAGATGTTTTGTCTTGATGGTGGATGTGAGTGAAGCTTTCTGAAGATCATTGATGAAGAAGCTTCTGAAGGTTCATTCTTTGTTTCTTCCTCCAGGGGGGATCATGGTGGAGAGCAGAGGCTGAAACCTGGTCTGAGGAAGTGTAAGTGTTTGTTCACTTTGATTCATGAAAACAAGGCAGCACATGTTAAAGTCGTTTAAATCAAAAGCTTGTGTATCTGCATTCAACTCTCAGTTTGAAAGAAGATCCAAAAAGACGAGTCATTGTGAAGTTTGGATCTAATTAACAGTCAGTCTGTTAATAAAGCAACAAATAAACCCATCAGGTGTGTTAGCTGATAAACTGCTGCTGTATTCTGTCTTGTTCTCTCCATCAGATGCCTGTGAACTCACAGTGGACACAAACACAGTGAACACAAAGCTCAAACTGTCGGACAACAACAGGAAGGTGACATTAGTAACAAAGGAGCAGCCGTATCCTGATCATCCAGAGAGGTTTGATGAGTGTCCTCAGCTGCTGTGTAGAGATGGTCTGACTGGTCGCTGTTACTGGGAGGTCGAGTGGAGAGGAGTGGTTTATGTATCATTGAGTTACAGAGGAATCAGGAGGAGAGGATACGGTGCTGACTGTGTGTTTGGATGGAATGATCAGTCCTGGAGTCTGAGCTGTTCTGATGATGGTGGTTACTCTTACTCTGTCTGTCACAATAAGAGAAATACAGACCTCCCTCCCACCTCCTCCTCCTCCTCCTCCTCCTCCTCGGTCTCTGACAGAGTAGCAGTGTATGTGGACTGTCCTGCTGGCTCTCTGTCCTTCTACAGAGTCTGCTCTGACACACTGATCCACCTCCACACCTTTAACACCACATTCACTGAACCTCTCTATCCTGGGTTCAGGTTCTGGTTCCGGTCACGTGGTTCTTCAGTGTCTCTGTGTCCTATGTCAGATGAAGAGTCTCCTCCATTGTAGAGAAACTTCTGACAAACACAAACTAACTGTGAATTCTGTGAAAACATTTTTTGGTGACTGTTCTGCACATTAGTGGTTTGAAATCTGCAGAAATATTTAGAAATGTTTTCATTCAGTGTTTCAGGACGAACGTTCAGATTTTAGTTTGACATTTTCTGTTGTTGAGAGGATTTCTGCAGTTATTGTTGATCATTTGTGAGATGTTTCTTCAGAAAACGACGAGAAAAAGACCAAAAACCAAAGAAAAGAAAGGAGGATTCCTCCGTCAGTAATGAACCCACAAAATATGATCAGACCAAGACACAAGGTCATGTTTGTATTTTCATTTATTTACGTTTACTCATTGATCCTTTGTATTTTTCATATTTTTTATATAGACGTTTTTTATATATCCTTATTCCATTCTTATGGTGGTGAACATGGTGGTAGAAAGAGAGTTTCCATTCAGCTGTTTATGGAGAAACATTGAATCATTCCAACTGTTTTATGCTTTCCTTTATTTATCATGACTCAATCCAAATTCAAAGCATGTTGTTATTATTCAGACCTTTCATCTTTGTCTTTATTTTTACTCATTAGATTATAAAAAATAAAGAGTGTCATGACTAAAAATGTAAAGAGTCATAATGACTTCACTTGATCCATAGTATAGTCACATCGAGGTGCTCAACACAACCAAATCAATCTTTTCATTTTTATGTTCTTGGGGAAATAAAAATGAGATCAATTTTAAAAAGTTTTTGTCTTGTCACTTTCATGTCTGGGTGAGGACACACACGGCATGATGGGTAACCTGCACACGGCATGCTGGGTAACCTGCACACGGCATGATGGGTATCCTGCACACGGCATGCTGGGTAACCTGCACACGGCATGCTGGGTAACCTGCACACGGCATGCTGGGTAACCTGCACACGGCATGATGGGTAACCTGCACACAGCATTGTTGTGGAGAAATTGCTGAAGTCAAAGGTCAACGGTGAGGTCAGGAGGGAAGAAAGTGTTCAGCAGCCTCTGATGTCTTATGCTGTAATATTTATTGACGCTTGATCAAGGAGAATCAGAGACACTCTCAGAGTTCATCAGAAGTGCCTGAGTCGGTCTCACATTCTGCCCAACTCATCCTGGTGGATCGACTTTAAACCCCAAGATAACACACAAATACTATACGCCCAGAATTAGTCATGTCTTTACCCATGCAGGTGTTATTGTCAGCATATTCTAGTCTGGAGACACAGATGTCTGTTTACGCAGATTGGACTGTCAACAACAAGCTATCTATTATGTCTAAGAAGGCAGCAACAGGTCTGTTCGACCCTGGCCACCACAGTGTTGAGATAGACTGGCACCTACTGTTCTCAACCAAAGCCAAACAACTAATACTGCCGAGGACCTCGAGGCCCACACGTGACCTCGTGTAACCTAAGGAG
Organism: Miichthys miiuy; assembly: GCA_036365135.1. Taxonomy (NCBI): domain Eukaryota; kingdom Metazoa; phylum Chordata; class Actinopteri; family Sciaenidae; genus Miichthys; species Miichthys miiuy. The sequence continues at coordinate 3,537,665 of CM071602.1, read as the reverse complement.
AGAAAACTCCAGAACACAGTGAGGCCAAAAAGGTGAGAAAGGTCCTCCACGACTTTACTGGGACATTTATTGAGGAAAACAAATTCAACTGACTGACTTAAATTAAAGTTTTTGAAATCAGTCCAACAAAAATGTAATTGACTTAAAACAACAATGAAACAAAACAGCTGCAGTTATTGACAGTGTGGGTTATAATATTTCATCACTTCATGAACACGAGTACATTTTAAATGAACTCACTTTTTTAATTCCAGGCACAAATATCCTCACCGGAACAGAGCCCTGAAATTACATACAGGTAATCATATAAAAACACTTCACTTATTTCATGTTTCATCAAGTTGTGATTATATAAAAAGTGTGTGTTGTCTCTGCTGAGCTAGTCAAAGCTGAACACTGTAGATCAAATATTCATAAGACACCCAGCAGAGCTTCATATTCCCCCCAGTGTACTCCACAATTAACCACAAATGGTCAATGCAATCCCCTAAACTTCAAAGAAAACCAGTCTGAGAGGCTGATGGCTACAGCCGCTGTTCATGCATCAAACTGTTTTTTCAACATTTACACTTCAGATGAAATAACTTCTTTCTTGTACCGCCTCTTGTCCTTGTCAGCTTCATTCTATGGTTGCACTCGTCTTTTTGGAGCCGGCTTGTTTTCCTCTCTGCTCTCTTTCTGTATTAAAGTTTTTACTCTCATAGCTTGAACTGAAGATTTAAAGTGAGTAAAGTTAATGAAACATGCACGACAAACTCTTTGGCTACGTTCAAACTCATTTTCATTTTAAAACTTGATGATACAGACAGACAGACAGATTTGTGGGAATATCTTGTTTTTTGTTGTTTTGATTCATACTCCATTTTTTTCTTTTTTATATGAATATGTTTTATTTGCTTTTCTTCTAATGTATTTTATTGTATGTATGTGTTCTCTGTGAGTTCTTGTATGTTTTTTAAGGTGTGTTGAATAAAAAAAAAACTAAAAACGACTCAGAATTCATTTATTCTCAGTCATAATTGAAGTTATTGAAAAGGTTTTCTTTCCCTTTACTCACAGTGAACTCAACACATTTATGACTTAAACCATGTTTGTATTGAAACAGGCAGGCGGTGTGGTCGTGTTATGAAGGCTGCTGAATGTCTGAGACAGTTTTAGTGTAAATGTGTGTCAGATATCTGTTGGTTAGCTTCAGTCGACCTCTTTGTTGATGCACTTTGTGTTTGTCACATGTTGTCATGACTTTACAGACTGTTCTCCTCCCAAATTCAATAACTCACCTGTTTTTCTTGCTCTTCTTCTTTTTGGGCCTTCAGTCTTCCTGCACTTTGGACTCTTTGGAGCTCTGTCAGTGTCTCCAGCTGCTGTGAAAACTCCCATCAGAGCGCTGACTGACACACCTTTTGTAACAGCGACACCTGCTGCTGACTGGCAGCACTACAGCTCAGACTGGGGTTCTGCTCTGACGTCATACTGATGTTTCTGGATTTGGATTTGAAGGTATGAGGATGTGACGGCTGTCGGTCAGATGAACACAGACACCAGCAGCGTCTGTCAGCGTCTGCACACGAAGGTGGAAAGAAAGTCTCTTTGAGCTCATCTGGACTTTAACAGGTGAGAACCCTGACAGGTAACATGACACACCTGATGAAGACACTCTGCTGTCAGTGTTTTATTTTGGGCTTACATAATATACTTGTAGATGAGAGCAGTTATTGACTGTTTGTAGGTCTGAATATTCATGAATTCATTCACTCATTATTCTGTGAGATGTGACTTTTTGGTCAAAATGAGTCTTTTCATGTTTAGTTTAATCAGCACCAGGAAACAAGTTAGACTGAATCTAAACTGACGCTCACTGCTGACAAATGAGGGAGAGTCAGAACTGGTCTGACAACCTGAAAACTTTTTCACCTTTGAAACCTGATCCGCTGTTTATTCTCTGACTGTAGAAAACAAAGAACAAAGAACTGAAATGAAATGAACTGAAACTCTGCCTGATTTTAGCCACAGCAGAATGTGTTACATCTGATAGGAACACACTGTATAGTAGAGTAGTGGTAGACATACATCCTATAAGAGCCTTATTAACTAACTTGTATTAACCTCAATATTAATTTTAATACTTTAATATTAGAAGGCTTTACGTCTCATAACCTGATAAATAATGTGAACAATCTGCACACAATCTTATGATCTGACGTTGTCCAGCCTGACTGGAACAGTTTGACAGAGCACAGTGACTCACATCTTATATTCATTTCATTTACATTAACTTGAAACTGGTGTTATTATCATATAGTGAAAATCTAAAGCTGTTCCTGGCTGGCTGAGCCCTCGATGTTTCAACATCCTAACAGCGCCCCTGCTTCCTGTTGCGTCATCAAGGCGCGTCTGGGCGGCAGCTGAGACTAAAAAAGAAGGAAGCGACTGCAGAGGTTTGACTTTCTCCTCTTTTGCCTCATTTATATGAACTGGGTGTACAGGATAAAGTAAGGACAGAACTGGACTTCCTTTTATTCACACTTAGTTATTGTTTTGTTCTTGAAGGAGCTGCTGAACGAATGCAGAATGGAAAACTGGCTCTGGGGTCCAAAGGCTGAAGTTCCAGAAACCTCACAGGAGGTAAGACGGTTTGTTACTCTGTTTACGTGCACTGTGGCTTCAGAAGAGAAACAGTGAGAGTGAATTCTGTGTTTCCTGTTGCTGTGATCATGACACATTCAGCTCTGTTTAAGTACAAAGTCAACAATGATTCAGACTGTAATCATTGACAGCAACGCAGCCGACGTGCCCCGACCTGTTTGATGGAAACCAGACTCGTGTTAGTCCGTCTGATGAGAGTTCATCTGAAGAATGTGCAGCAGAAAAGCCTTTTAAAGTTTGTGGGAAGAAAAAAGTTTAACAGAAAGTTTTTTTCTCTTCCGGGTTCAGTTCCTGGTAGTTGAACTGTCCTCCTGATCGTCCAACAAAAACAATTGGCTGTACAGGAAATACACGATCATGTCTTACAAGCTGTCGACACGGGAGAAGTTTCACACGTGTTTCAGTTCAAACACTAAACTGACTGTTTCGGTCGTTTGTACTTTTTACTGAGAGTTGAGAGGCAGACAGGAAATGAGGACGGAGAGAGAGGGAGAATTATGGAGGGAGTCCAAGCTCCACTCTCAAGTCAGCAGGACAGAACAGGAAATGTGTCTCCTTTGGTCTGATATAAATCAGTGTTTGTTGTGACTTGTTGTCTCCAGTGTCAGAGTGTAATCCCACCGTGGTAACCATGACTACAGCTGTACTCGAGTATTTGTTCTGATTACATTACTTCTGATCAACAGCCAATCATCAACCAGGTCACCAACAGCAGACACAGCAGCAGCTAATATTACTGACTAGTCCAACAGCAGTCAGCCCAGCTCGGCGTCTGTCTTTCAGCCTTTTATTTCACCAAGCTCTCACCAACCACTAAAAGTCAGTCCCAGATTTACTCTTGTCCGGGCTTCTTGCAGACGTACGAATGACAGAGACACCGTTCACCTGATTACAAGTCAGTGTAGCATCAACAAGTTAACAGACGTTAGTTTATTAAAGTTACAACATGTTGATTTAAAAGTGTGCCAGTTCCATGTATCACATATTAAAGAAGAAGCTTAATTTCTTCTCCATCTTTCAGCTCAGCTTTAACAAAACAAACCTCAGGTGTTGATGAAACACAGTGAATTGTGTTTCCTGATTATTTTGTCTGTTCTCAATCACGACAGTCACCGTCCAGGATGGAGGCGTCTACAACACACCTCAGTTAAGGGGTGTTAACGTGGGAGGGAATATATACATGAACGTCAGCACAAACGGTTAATGTTTCCCTTTAATTAATAATAAAAAAAATACTATTTATGTTCAATTTTGTGTTTGCTTGAAAGGTAACCGCTGAAATCTGTTTGATTATTTTGTATTTCTGTTTCAGTCCAAGCTCCTGCCAGGACAGAGACTAATGTTTCTCCTACAGTCAGAGGTATTGTATTGTATTCTGACTTATCCAGGTGTATCCAATAGAGATCACATGGTATATGAAGTGGAAATGGGTCCTGTGTCATCGCTTATCAAATCCAGCTGTATATTTCAGTGTACTCAGACGTGCAAGTATACAAGATATTTCCCATGATGATAGTTTAGGACTTTTTCTGTGGATGTCTGGTAAACCTTTTCTGTGTGAATCAAATACATGTTGACTTGTTTATTAGTTCTAAACCTGAGATCATGTCTGAAGACTTTATGTAAGAGGTGTGTGTTATTGAGCCACAGTCTTTGCTCTGCTTGTCCCTTAGATCACTAACCCGGTACTCTGAGCTCATAGTCCAGGCATCTAACAAACTGAGCTAACATTAGCTAACAGCAGTTAACAAACTGGGCTAACATTAGCTAACAGCAGCTAACAAACTGAGCTAACATGAGCTAACAACAGCTAACAAACTGAGCTAACATGAGCTAACAGCAGCTAACAAACTGAGCTAACATTAACTAACAGCAGCTAACAGACTGAGCTAACAAACTGAGCTAACAGCAGCTAACAAACTGAGCTAACATTATCTAACAGCAGCTAACAGACTGAGCTAATGTTAGCTAACAGCAGCTAACAGACTGAGCTAACAAACTGAGCTAACATGAGCTAACAGCAGCTAACAAACTGAGCTAACATTAGCTAACAGCAGCTAACAAACTGAGCTAACATGAGCTAACAGCAGCTAACAAACTGAGCTAATATGAGCTAACAGCAGCTAACAAACTGAGCTAACATGAGCTAACAGCAGCTACAGCTGTCAGCAGTTTACTTCACTGTCCATCATAAACTCTGTAAATCACAGAGAGTTGAGGCGGAGCAGCCGGAGGACATCAGAGGGAAAACCAGAAAACATTTTCTCCATAAAATATGATCCAGTTTCACCAAAATCAGTGAAATAGTTGGTGGTGTGTGACTTAGTGCCGTAAAGCGTTACGTACTTCTCCCGACCCGGAGCCCAAAGTTAGTGTGAGAACAGACGTACGAATGACAGAGACACCGTTCAGCTGATCACAGGTCAGTGTGGATCAACAGGAGCTAACAGACGGTAGATTATCAGAGGAAAAGTTTGAAAATGTTCTTTTAAAAACAGTAAAACTAACAAGAGAATATCAAATTAAATTAACAAATACACTCATTGATAAATAATAAGTCGTAAAATAGAGAATATAACTCATAATGTCTCTCTCTCTCTCAGGGTCAGAGAACAGAGGACCTTCCTCCTCTCAGAGTGAAGGTAAAGCTGCTGTATTCTCTGGTTTGTATGGAAGCCCTGACAGACCAAATGTAGTTTATAAGTTTGAAAAGATAAAGTGTCAGTTTGTTTTACTTTCTGTGTCACATATTATGACTCTGTTGTCTCTTTGGTTCATTGATCAGACTTAGTCGAAGCAGCATCAGAGTATCTGCAGGCCTGAACATCTTAAAAGTTTTATATTCAGTTCTCTGAAAAAGGACCTAAAAGCTTTTAAAAGTTGAATGTCACCAAACTGGAGAATTTGTGCTCAACTCTTAATATTCTCCCAACAGTAGTGGACGGTCTCACAGGTCATTTCCTCACTGAGTGAAATGACCTGAAGTATTAACGTCAGCCATGATGAGAGCTGTTTGAATTCTCTGAATGTTAAGGAAAGGAGCTCCAGTGCTTCCTAGATTATCTCCTTTAGCAGAGTTACACTGCACCAACCATTTACCAAAGAAATGGAGATAATGCTGTCCCACAATTCCTTGCAGCAGCAACAAAAAAAGCAATGCACCATTTGGCCAATCACGGTCAGACATTAAAAAACATCAATGTATTTAAACAGTGTGATGCAGACTGACAGACAGACTCAAATCTCTGACTATGAGAATACTGTCCACAGACAACTTCCTCCACCTGAAACTGTGAAATTATGTGTGACTGCATTTTAGTTTCTCTTCAAACCTTCAGCAAAAAAAGAATGTTAACTGATGCTCATGAGAGAAGATGCATCTATAGACATGCAGTCTAAATGCAGTCTATGTTGTTTTTTCCATTGATGTCACAGATGGGATTGTTCCAGTACCAAAGCCACAACACATCTCATATTATCAACAGCTGCTTCAACCAAACCTCAAGGATAAGTTTGAGTGTGTACAAGAGGGGTGGTTACAGAAGAAGGATGAGGAACGTCTGGATGATATCTACACAGAGCTGTACATCACAGCTGGGGGTGACATCCACATCAACACACAGCATGAGGTCAGACAGATTGAGGCAGCAGGGAAACCAGCAGATACAGAGAAATCAATTAAACCCAGTGAGATGTTCAAACATAAAAGATCCATAAGAACAGTGCTGACCACTGGAATCGCAGGAATTGGAAAAACTGTTCTTGTGAACAAAGTTGTGTTGGACTGGGCTGAAGGAAGAGCCAATCAGGATGTGCATCTCATATTCCCCTTCACCTTTCGCCAGCTGAACTTAAAGAAGGGACAAAAGTTTTCTTTGACAAAGCTCATTCATAAATGTATCACAGAGGCCAAAGTCATCCCAGAAGAAGCTCTTAATTACATCTTTACAACTCTGCAGTCATCAGGAATCACCAACTATGACAGAAGTGAATTCAAAGTTCTGTTTGTTTTGGATGGACTGGATGAGAGCCGACTTCAACTGGACTGCTCTACCAATGAAAACCAGGACACAGACTTTGATGTTACAGAGTCGACCTCAGTGGATGAGCTGCTGACAAACCTCATCAAGAGAAATCTGCTTCCTTCTGCTCGCCTCTGGATAACCACACGACCTGCAGCAGCCAATCAGATCCATTCTGATTTTGTTGACATCATGACAGAGGTCAGAGGGTTCACTGACCCTCAGAAGGACGAGTACTTCAAGAAGAGATTCAGAGATGAAGAGCAGGCCAGCAGAATCATCTCCCACATCAAGACATCACGAAGCCTCCACATCATGTGCCACATCCCAGTCTTCTGCTGGATCACTGCTACAGTTCTGGAGGATCTGTTGAAGACCAGAGAGGAGGAGAGCTGCCCAAGACCCTGACTGAGATGTACACAGAATTCCTGGTGTTTCAGATCGATCGGACAAAAGACAGGAATAACCAAAAACAGTGCATTCAGTACATCAAGTCATTATCAAAACTGGCGTTACAGCAGCTGGAAAAGGGCAACCTGATCTTCTACGAGAAAGATCTAAAAGAGAGTGGCTTTGATGTCAGAGGAGCCTCAGTGTGTTCAGGAGTGTTCACAGAGATCTTTAAAGAAGAACGTGGGAAGAAGAAAGAAGATGACAAGATGTTTAGCTTCATCCATCTGAGTGTTCAGGAGTTTTTGGCAGCTTTACATGTGGAGATGTCATTAACTAACACAAACAAGAATGTGATGTCTGAGCCAGGGCAAACGTTTGAACGTGTGCGAATGTTTTTCAGCAAAACATCTGTAACGGAGGTCCACAGGTTTGCTATTGACAAGGCCTTACAGAGTCCAAATGGACACCTGGACTTGTTCCTCCGCTTCCTCCTGGGTCTTTCACTGGAGACCAATCAGACCAATCTCCCTGAAGGCCTACTGAACAAGAAAAGAAGCCCACAGACCAATCATAAAACAGTCGAGTACATCAAGAAGAAGATCAGTGAGAATCTGTCTCCAGAGAGAATCATCAATCTGTTCCACTGTCTGAATGAACTGAATGATCTTTCTCTAGTGGAGGAGATCCAACAGTACCTGAGTTCAGGAAGTCTCTCCACAGGTAAACTGACTCCTGCTCAGTGGTCAGCTCTGGTCTTCATCTTACTGTCATCAGACAAAGATCTGGACGTGTTTGACCTGAAGAAATACTCTGCTTCAGAGGAGGTTCTTCTGAGGATGCTGCCAGTGGTCAAAGCCTCCAACAAAGCTCTGTAAGTGCACAGACACCAAAGATAATAACTGTATCATATGTAGGATTGTTCTCAACTAACAAATGTCTTCAACTGATAAGATCTAGTCAACTGATTGTTTAGTGGATAAATTGAACAATCTTTCAAATTGTTTCTTTAGTTTGATTCTACCTCCACAGATTAACGTAGCCACGCAAGACAAAAAAAATGCAGTGTAGTTCATTTAAGGCTAAAATTAATTTCTATAAATTGTTGCAATATTTTGATGGATTATTGTTAGATTCCAGTAATATATTCAATAAAAACATGCATCATCCAAAAAAAAACTCTCTTCACTTGAGACCATGATGACTGATTGTTCAACTCATCAGCTCAGTAAGATCAGCCATAGAAATATTTTTTATTTTGTCGATGGCAGAAACAGCAACAATGTTTGTCTTTATCACTATCTCTACAGGTTGAGTGGCTGTAATCTGTCAGAGAGAAGCTGTGAAGCTCTGTCATCAGTTCTCAGCTCCCCGTCCTCACGTCTGAGAGAGCTGGACCTGAGTAACAACAACCTGAAGGATTTAGGAGTGAAGCTGCTCTCTGCTGGACTGAAGAGTCGACGCTGTACACTGGAGACTCTCAGGTCAGATCACACTGTGATGTATTTGTGTAACACTGTATTTCCCTGTTGTTAAAACAAACATTTTTACTGGCAAAGTCTACTTGACTGACATGTATTCATTTGGCTTCTGCTGTGTCATTGATGATCAAACATCTGCCCTTTCAAATCATAAGATTCCACAGAATTCCACAAATAGACACTATTTTATCCAGTTTAATGTCACTCCTTCAGAGCAACCCTCTGCTCCTCCATCGATGGTTATGTTCCGCCGCAACCTTCGTAACTTATCTCCAACCTACTTCTCCTCTATTGTTTCCTCTCTCTACCTCCGCTCAGCACATTCTCCTCCCTGAAGGTTAATGATGCCACTGATTCACTCTGCTCTACTCTACGAGGCCTGCTCGATCCAACCAATCCCACCCACGGTTGGATGATACCCTTCGATCGCTGCGCACCAAGCTCAGAGCTGCCGAAAGAAAATGGCTCAAATTCAAATTAGCCGATGACCTCAAAAGCTACCAGACACTTTTATCCTCTTTCTCAACCAGCGTCACAGCTGCACAGACTGCTTTTTACAACGACAAAGTCAACAGTGTCACTGACACCCGGAAACTTTTCTCCACCTTTAAATCACTACTCAACCCTCCACCTCCTCCTCCTCCTACCAGCCTTACCGCTGATACCTTTGCATCATTCTTTACAGGCAAAGTTGCAGCAATCAGCAGCCAGTTCTCTGACCAGCTCACTCTCCACCCGACTCCTAACACTGTGGCAGTCCTACTACATGCTCTTTGGACCCTAAACCAACAAACCTTCTTCAATCCATCAGCCCAACCATCATGGCAGCTATCACACATGTGATAAATGCGTCACTGACCTCAGGCACTTTTCCCACTGCATTCAAAGCAGCTCGAGTAACGCCTCTACTCAAGAAACCCTCTGAACCTGCTCAGCTCGAGAACTATCGTCCTGTCTCACTTCTTCCATTTTTATCCAAAACTATTAAACGGGCAGAATTCCTCTCACTGAACAATCTTGTTGATCCGAACCATTCTGTTTTCAAGAGCGGTCACTCAAACAAACTGCTCTGTTGTCTGTGACAGAAGCCTTAAAAGAAGCCAGAGCAGCAGCACAGTCCTCTGTCCTCACTCTGTTGACTTATCAGCTGCTTTTGACACAGTTAACCATCGCATCCTCCTCTCTACTCTCTCTAACATGGGCATCTCTGGCTTGGCTCTTTTCTGGTTTGATCTTACCTGACAGGTCATTCAGTGTATCCTGGCTTGGACATGGACATCACATCACCTCACCACAGGGGTGCCCCAGGGCTCAGTGCTGGGGCCCCTACTATTCGCTATCTACACCACCTCCTTGGGTCCGATTATCCGCTCACATGGCTTTTCCTATCACTGCTATGCAGATGACACTCAGCTGTATCTGTCATTTCCTCCTGAGGACCCCTCGATCTCTGCACGGGTCTCTGATTGCCTCTCAGATATCGCCACATGGATGAAGGAACATCACCTCCAGCTGAACCTCTCAAAAACTGAACTGCTGCTTCTCCCAGACAAACCTACTATACACCACGACATCAACATCAACATTGACTCCCTGTGTCTTGCCCCCACCAGGGTGGTGAGAAACTTACAGTTGCCCGGTCATGCCACTTTGCACTTTACAACATCAGAAAAATCAGACCTTACTTAACGCAACATGCTACTCAACTCCTGACACAGGCTGTGGTCATCTCCAGACTAGACTACTGTAACGCCCTCCTGACGGGCTTCCCTGCCTGCACAGTGAAACCCCTTCAGATGATCCAGAATGCGGGTTGCATTTGTGTAGCAGTGTGGTGCAGTGATTAACACTGTTGCCTCACAGCAAGAAGGTTCCTGTTGCTTGTATGTTCAGAGTTTGCATGGTTTCTCTCCGGGTGCTCTGGATTCCTCCCACCACCCAATGACATACAGTTGATAGATTAATTGGTAAGTCTAAATAGCCCATAGGTGTGAATGTGAGTGTGATTAGTTAATAGTCACCAATAGTTAATAGTGAACATATAATAGTCTCTATGTATCAGTCCCACTGACAGTATTGTTGTGGAGAAATTGCTGAAATCAATGATCAATGGTGAGTTCAAGAGTGAAGAAAGCATTCAGGAGCCTCTGATGTCTTATGCTGTGATATTTATTGAAGCTTGATCAAGGAGAATTAGAGACACTCTCACATTCAATCAGGTTTGAATATGAGTCAGTCTCTATTCTGCTGAACTCGTGCTGGTGGTCAGACTGTAAACTCCTACAGATAACACCACAAATACTAAACGCCCAGAAATAATCAAAGAGAATGTCTTTACCCATGTTAGTGTTAGTCAGCACATTCTAGTCTGGAGACACTGTTGTCTGTTCATGTTAATGAAACGTCAACAGTTAGCCATCTATTATGTCTATGAAGGCAACATTCAGTTCCTCGAAAATTAATGAATGCAGAGTCAAAATACTTTGTTGATCACAGCTTCTGGTGTGAGTTACTTTAGTCAGAATGAATTTCAAAGCAGTGGACTGATGAGAAAATTTAACATTGAGTTCTTTTTAATGTGTGTGTGTGTGTGTGTGTGTGTGTGTGTGTGTGTGTGTGTGTGTGTGTGTGTGTCTCCAGGCTGTCAGGATGTCTGATCACAGAGGAAGGTTGTACTTCTCTGGCCTCAGCTCTGAGATCCAACCCCTCCCATCTGAGAGAGCTGGACCTGAGCTACAATCATCCAGGAGAGTCAGGAGTGAAGCTGCTGTCTGCTGGGCTGGAGGATCCACACTGGAGACTGGACACTCTCAGGTATGAAGAGACAACAAGAGCTCACACACTGTTTCTCTGTCACACTGACAGGCTGAGGACTGTTGGTTCAGTCTGAACCAGCAGCACTGCTGATAACAGTGAAGACAGTAACTGATGTGCTGAGAGTCCCTGAGACTGACCTCCTAACTGATACCAGACCAGGATCTGGTGTTGATCATTTATTGATGAATATGACATCCATTCTTTCTGACAAATGTAGTCAAGTGTTTATAAAGCAGAATACAAACTTATCAAGAGGATCAAAGTTCATTTTTGGACATTTGCACTAAGATTGTCAGACGTAGTTTGTAAGTCAAGTCACATGATCAAAACATTTCAGTGTACTGCAGTCCTTCAGGAGAGACTACACCAATGATGATTTACTAACTCTGAATGTTTCAACCAAACAGCAGGATTAAAACGTACTGTGTGTTGTGCTTAATTTAGTTTGATCATCTGACTGACTCCCTCTGTACTTTGTGTACTTCTACCTGTGAACTGATTTTTTTAACTCAAGATTCATTCATGAGATACGAGAGCACAAAGTTCTTCACAGATCCAGCCTCTCAGTTTTGTTCTCAAAGTCCAGCAGACTGATGAACTTTAAAATGTACAACATTTTCTTTGGGGCAGCCCCTGGACCCCCCTAGAAGGTCTGAGGTCCACCACCACAGTCTCACAAAGTCCTGTGGGAAACACTGAGTCACTGAATGTGCCTGTGCATTGTCTGAGTTATGTGTTAACAGCTTTACTTCCTGCTTCAATTTAAACAAATAACTTGACTCATTTCTACTTTGAAACATTTGTTACTGTTTTAACACAAATAATACAGACAGGGAGAGATCAATTCACTCAATCAGGGAGCCATCTCTCAGACCTGGACTCAAACAGGACTCAGACGCAGAGGAATAATAGTTCAGGCAGACTTTAACTCTTCAACCTCTCAGACAGAGTGATAACCAAACAGGCTATGAAAGTTATCTATGAATACAAAGAAAAAGGAAAAACCAAAACGGAAGATCAGACTACTAACAAACAAAGAAACACTTGAAAAGGGAAGAATTCACTAAACTGGATAAATGGAGAAAATAAATCAACAAAAAAACATTAGAGTCAATTTTCAAAATAAAGCAGGAAGTAGTAAATTTTCAGAATAAAACAGGAAGACAAAAACCCAGGACAAAACAAAACTTCACCACGGTGTGACAGAAACTATCTTAACATCTATTTGCATTAATGAAATAGGACGGTAATTCTTGCATTCATCCAAATCTTTACCTTTCTTAGGAACTAGACTAATAAGGGCCTGTCTCAGGGTTGGTGGCAGTACACCCCCCTCCAGCGCTTCCTTATACACCTCTAGTAAAGGTGAAGCTAACTCTGTCGCATGTTTGTCTCCCTTCTTAAAGATGGAGACAACCAGGGCATTCCTAAGTTGTGCAAGGATTTTCTCTTGTTGCCATATTTTGAGAAGCAGGGCATGGATGTGTCTATGGAGATCAGGGCTGCCTTCCTTTAGGACTTCTGCTGGAATACCATCAGGACCGGCAGCCTTGTTGTACTTTATCTTCCTAATAGCATCCTGCACCTCTTCCAGGCTGGGTGGTTCCCCCATGTTCTCAATTATGGGTTGTTGAGGAAGTTGTTCGAGGGCCTCCATCTCAGGAGTGGTGTTCCTGTTCACCGCTCCTGAGAGTGCTCTTTCCACCTGTTTGTTATTGCTTCCTTATCTTTCAGCAGCTTGAGTCCGTCTTTAGAGCAAAGTGGGGTTAGGCAACTGTAGCTGGGGCCGTATACCGCTCTTGGATCGGGCCACTTGGATTGGACCGCTGTTGGATCTCCAGAGCCTTCTTCATCTACCACTGGTTCTTCAGTTTCCTAACGATCAATTGGACGGCCGCCTTTGCTTTGGCATGAGCTGCTCTTTTAACCTTGCAGTTGATGTTATTTTGCCAGGTGATAAAAGTTTGCCACTTGATGTCCAGGAGCTGTTGGATTTCGGTGTCATTTTCATCATACCAGTCTTGATGTTTCCACTTTTTGTGACCAAGGATGCTTTTGCTGCAGTTCATGATGGTAGAAGAAAGCCTGCCCCAGTGTTTTTCAGCATCATACGGATACTGCTTGGGCAGGTCTGTACTGAGAGCCGCCTGGAGCTGTTCTTGGTAGGTGGTGTCACCCAGCCGCTTGATGTTGAGCTTTGGTCGGCTCTGTCTTTTCTGCATCGTTCTTTTCCGCATTAGGTGGATAGACATGATGGAGCGAATGAGGCGGTGGTCAGTCCAGCAGTCATCAGCACTGGTCTTTGCTCTGGTATTAAGCATGACGTAGTTGATGAGGTGCCAGTTTAGAGCGAGGTGCATCCATGATGTTTTGAAAGTGTTGAGAGTGTTGGTGATGACCAGGTTGTATTCCGAGCACTTTGTCAGCAGCAGTGTGTCATTGGAGTTTGTGTTTCCAGCCCCTTCTTTCCCCAGCGTGCCTCTCCATAGATAGTGGTTTCGTCCCACTCTGGCATTGAAATCCCCAAGTAAGATTATCTTGTCCTCCTTGGGGACTTTGGATAGAGTTTTTTCAAGGTCAGCATAGAAAGTCTCCTTAACTTCGTCCTGTGCATCAAGCGTTGGAGCATACGCACTAATAACAGTGGCCATTTGACTGCTTGTAAGCATCAGGTGTATGGTCATTAGGTGTTCATTCATGCCCACAGGGAGTTCATAGAGGTGGTTGAGGCTTTCCTTTCCAGAAGAAAGTGTATCCACCTTTTTCCTCCTTCAGCTGTCCATCATCTGCCAGTCGGGTTTCGGAGACCACTGCGATGTCAATCTTGAATCTCTTTAGCTCTCTTGAGATAATGGCGGTTCGCCTTTCGGGTCGATCACTGGCTTTGTTGTCCATGAGAGTCCGCACATCCCAGACTCCAATATATAACCGTTTCCATTGTTTCTGACTGCGTGGTGGTGATCCCTCTGGATGTGGTAGTCCAGACAGGAGTTTTCGAGGCGGGATATTTTATGGGTACCTTTTCTAACCCCCTCCCCTACTGGGGTGAGCAGAGTGGATCCTAAATAGGGCTGCTCAGTCATGGGTGCAGCTGCTGAAAAGCTCTTTCTGCCTCAGCCCAAGAGCTTAATGACTGAATCTCACACCCACCGCCTGTGTGCCAGGTTGACTACACTGTCCTGCCCACATCACCACTTCCTGTCGCCACAGGACTTTTGATCAAAGACAGACAGACAGACAGACAGACGAAGACAGACAGACAGATGAAGACAGACAGACAGACAGATGAAGACAGACAGACAGACAGACAGACAGACAGACAGATGAAGACAGAGACAGACAGACAGACAGACAGGAAAGCATGCAGACAGAGGGGGAACGACGCACAGCAAAGGAAACGTCTGTGGACCACAGGCCGGAGTCAGAACCGGGTCACTGCATGAAGGACTCATCCTTTCGTCCGTGGGGAGTCCACTCTACCAGCAGGACATTTCTTTATTTATTTCTCAGTATTTTATCATTCATCTTGTAGATCGTGAGCCGCTGTAACGAGTGAATTTCCTCACTGAGGATCAATAAAGTCGATCTGATCTGATTTGTTGGATGTTTTCTTTTTGTCTTCTGCATATTTGATGTAAAGTTGAATTGAGTGTGTGTATGAATGTGTTTTATACATGCAGATGTTTTGTCTTGATGGTGGATGTGAGTGAAGCTTTCTGAAGATCATTGATGAAGAAGCTTCTGAAGGTTCATTCTTTGTTTCTTCCTCCAGGGTGGATCATGGTGGAGAGCAGAGGCTGAAACCTGGTCTGAGGAAGTGTAAGTGTTTGTTCACTTTGATTCATGAAAACAAGGCAGCACATGTTAAAGTAGTTTAAATCAAAAGCTTGTGTATCTGCATTCAACTCTCAGTTTGAAAGAAGATCCAAAAAGACGAGTCATTGTGAAGTTTGGATCTAATTAACAGTCAGTCTGTTAATAAAGCAACAAATAAACCCATCAGGTGTGTTAGCTGATAAACTGCTGCTGTATTCTGTCTTGTTCTCTCCATCAGATGCCTGTGAACTCACAGTGGACACAAACACAGTGAACACAAAGCTCAAACTGTCGGACAACAACAGGAAGGTGACACGGGTGACAGAAAAGCAGCCGTATCCTGATCATCCAGAGAGGTTTGATTACTGTCCTCAGCTGCTGTGTAGAGATGGTCTGACTGGTCGCTGTTACTGGGAGGTCAAGTGGAGAGGAAGAGCTTATGTATCAGTGAGTTACAGAGGAATCAAAAGGAAAGGAAAGAGTGATGCCTGTAGGTTTGGATTTAATGATCAGTCCTGGAGTCTGAGCTATTCTAATGAAGATGGTTACTCTGTCTGTCACAATAAGAGAAAAACAGACCTCCCTCCCTCCTTCTCCTCCTCCTCCTCCTCGGTCTCTGACAGAGTAGCAGTGTATGTGGACTGTCCTGCTGG
Source organism: Miichthys miiuy (assembly GCA_036365135.1). Taxonomy (NCBI): domain Eukaryota; kingdom Metazoa; phylum Chordata; class Actinopteri; family Sciaenidae; genus Miichthys; species Miichthys miiuy. Next base: position 3,521,840 of record CM071602.1, on the reverse strand, counting down.
CTCTCTGTCCTTCTACAGAGTCTGCTCTGACACACTGATCCACCTCCACACCTTCAACACCACATTCACTGAACCTCTCTATCCTGGGTTCAGGGTCTGGTCACGTGGTTCTTCAGTGTCTCTGTGTCCTATGTCAGATGAAGAGTCTCCTCCATTGTAGAGAAACTTCTGACAAACACAAACTAACTGTGAATTCTGTGAAAACATTTTTTGGTGACTGTTCTGCACATTAGTGGTTTGAAATCTGCAGAAATATTTAGAAATGTTTTCATTCAGTGTTTCAGGACGAACGTTCAGATTTTAGTTTGACATTTTCTGTTGTTGAGAGGATTTCTGCAGTTATTGTTGATCATTTGTGTCGAGATGTTTCTTCAGAAAACGACGAGAAAAAGACCAAAAACCAAAGAAAAGAAAGGAGGATTCCTCCGTCAGTAATGAACCCACAAAATATGATCAGACCAAGACACAAGGTCATGTTTGTATTTTCATTTATTTACGTTTACTCATTGATCCTTTGTATTTTTCATATTTTTTATATAGACGTTTTTTATATATCCTTATTCCATTCTTATGGTGGTGAACATGGTGGTAGAAAGAGAGTTTCCATTCAGCTGTTTATGGAGAAATATTGAATCATTCCAACTGTTTTATGCTTTCCTTTATTTATCATGACTCAATCCAAATTCAAAGCATGTTGTTATTATTCAGACCTTTCATCTTTGTCTTTATTTTTACTCATTAGATTATAAAAAATAAAGAGTGTCATGACTAAAAATGTAAAGAGTCATAATGACTTCACTTGATCCATAGTATAGTCACATCGAGGTGCTCAACACAACCAAATCAATCTTTTCATTTTTATGTTCTTGGGGAAATAAAAATGAGATCAATTTTAAAAGTTTTTGTCTTGTCACTTTAATGTCTGGGTGAGGACACACACGGCATGATGGGTAACCTGCACACGGCATGATGGGTAACCTGCACACGGCATGATGGGTATCCTGCACACGGCATGCTGGGTAACCTGCACACGGCATGCTGGGTAACCTGCACACAGCATTGTTGTGGAGAAATTGCTGAAGTCAAAGGTCAACGGTGAGGTCAGGAGGGAAGAAAGTGTTCAGCAGCCTCTGATGTCTTATGCTGTAATATTTATTGACGCTTGATCAAGGAGAATCAGAGACACTCTCAGAGTTCATCAGAAGTGCCTGAGTCGGTCTCACATTCTGCCCAACTCATGCTGGTGGATCGACTTTAAACCCCAAGATAACACCACAAATACTATACGCCCAGAATTAGTCAGTGAGAATGTCTTTACCCATGCAGGTGTTATTGTCAGCATATTCTAGTCTGGAGACACAGATGTCTGTTTACGCAGATTGGACTGTCAACAACAAGCTATCTATTATGTCTATGAAGGCAGCAACAGGTCTGTTCGACCCTGGCCACCACAGTGTTGAGATAGACTGGCACCTACTGTTCTCAACCAAAGCCAAACAACTAATACTGCCGAGGACCTCGAGGCCCACACGTGACCTCGTGTAACCTAAGGAGAGAAAACTCCAGAACACAGTGAGGCCAAAAAGGTGAGAAAGGTCCTCCACGACTTTACTGGGACATTTATTGAGGAAAACAAATTCAACTGACTGACTTAAATTAAAGTTTTGAAATCAGTCCAACAAAAATGTAATTGACTTAAAACAACAATGAAACAAAACAGCTGCAGTTATTGACAGTGTGGGTTATAATATTTCATCACTTCATGAACACGAGTACATTTTAAATGAACTCACTTTTTAATTCCAGGCACAAATATCCTCACCGAACAGAGCCCTGAAATTACATACAGGTAATCATATAAAAACACTTCACTTATTTCATGTTTCATCAAGTTGTGATTATATAAAAAGTGTGTGTTGTCTCTGCTGAGCTAGTCAAAGCTGAACACTGTAGATCAAATATTCATAAGACACCCAGCAGAGCTTCATATTCCCCCCAGTGTACTCCACAATTAACCACAAATGGTCAATGCAATCCCCTAAACTTCAAAGAAAACCAGTCTGAGAGGCTGATGGCTACAGCCGCTGTTCATGCAGGCACTCTGTCAGACAGGACAACCCATGTTTTGGACTGTGGTGGCAGCAAACTGACAAATGTTAAGAAGAGAGCAGAAGAGATGAAACAGCTAGCTGATAAATCATTTCAATCATCTGATGTAAGTAAGTATGTGTAAGTATAAGTAAGTAACTGCTGATCACTAAAATGAATGAATGGTTTCCTGCTTTTTTCCATGTGGTAGTAATATGAATGCAAGCTTGACAAAACTAAAAATTCACACTTATTATATGAAAATATTTGAGTAACAGTTATTACGCCCACATTTATATGATCAATATTTAAATTCTAATGAAGTAAATTCAAGGGAACAAATCTGTGAAATAACAGGTGGTGTTAATGAAGAGGACAGGGCTGACCCTAACTTGTTGTGACATGTTGGATGTCGTCAGCTTTGACTGACCACACGGGATGAAATGATCGATTGTCACGCTCCATGTCCTCCCTCTGCCGGTCGGGCTACAGTCAGGCTGACATCATGGAGTCTGAACTGAACAGGCCGGCCGTTAAACCCCAACAATAGAAACTAGATTTCAGCATGGACCCGTTCAGCTCCAGCTTCTACACATAGATGAAGCTGTGGGTGGTGTCGACATGTCCCACCATTGTTTTGCCTTTCTGAGACTCTGACTGAAAGAGAGTGGATTGTCCCCTCTGTGTTATCGTGCCTTACACCTGCTGCCCATGGACCTGTCTTAACATGCCATGTGACTAAAGAATAAATGCCTGTTATATTAATTCAGCCCCTCTGTGTCCTTCAGGTACAGGTGTCCTGGTCCAGGTGTGTTCCAGTGTGCTGTGACTGACCTGATGTTTGGTATGGATCATGAGGCAGAGCTGCAGTACAGGACTGTCCAATGGGATGAGAGCTTCCTCCAGTCAGAGGGCAATATGGCTGCAGGGCCACTGTTCAAGATGGAGTGCTCTGACAACGCTGTCAGTCAGCTCCGCCTCCCACACTTTGGGACAAAGGATGGTAAACACATGGCTGTCTTCTGTGTTGAACAATGAATGAGTAAAATGAGCTGCTTCTTTGGGATGCTGCCAAAATTCATTTGAACCTTTCAGCGTTTCAGCAGGAAAATAAAAGTTTAACATGTCTTTGCTTTCACAGCGTTGCTTGCTGATGGACTGTCTGTCGTCCACATCACTGATGACGGGACTAGCATCCTCAAACCGCTGGAGATTACAGACACTCATGTGGTTGCGAAGGTTCCTCATCGCTCTGCTTTTGGCCTTGTCTGGTATTTAACGAAAATGATTTATGAATGGTTAATGAACATGCAGCCAGTGAGTGGCCAAGTTCTGCTGTTCCTCCGACCTCCAGACACAGGGCACATGGTACTCGATGTATTTCTGCTGCCAAGAAACATCCCTGTGTGTGAGGTAAATCTATCTGTCATATGTGTAAACTCATGTTTTAAGTTGTTTTCCACAGAAACTTCTCCTTTTATCAAACCTTGTCACGCTGTGGTAAGAATCAAAATCAGTCAAATCCATTGTTTGTTTCTTGACTAGCAAACATTTCTGTCTGCCAGTGCCATTCATAAACCTTCCACCAGGTGGCGTAGTAATCAGTGGCCTGAATGAGTCCAAGATGAAGCTGCGTTTCAATAACTCTGAACACTGGTCTGAAATCTTTATGAGCACCCAACAAGAGTTTATGAATCATCTCTTTTCTTTAGTCTTTCATTCGTCACGACTTTTGTTTTCATGCATTTGTTATCTGCTCAATGTTATTGAATGATTTGTTCTAGGCTTTTATGAATTTATGTAGAAAATGTAGAAAACAGACATAATTCTGTTTTTATTTGACTGAGTATAAACTCCATAATACAAATGTCTTGTTACTGAAGGTTGTCGCCCGACATGGAGTTGCTGAGTACGTCAGGATGTCATCTTCCTGTGATCTTAAAGTTGGTGGAATATACAGCCTCCACTGTGAACCTGAGGGCTTCAGGATACAGCCTGATGTGAGTCAGGTCTCCACACTTCTCATATTTGTGAACAGAATTCTCATGAATATAATTTTGGCTGCATGTTGAAAACATAATAAGAAAATTACCAGATAAACAGTTTTTACAACAGGACTGAAAATAATGTGTTGCTTCTGGTTTTCAGCGTGCACCATTTGAACCAAACTACACACCAAATATCTTTCCAACATTTGAAGTTTTCCTGACGACAAACACAGAGGAAGTGACTTTGATGGTCCAGGACCAAGAGAGGACAACAGTCTTGCAACAGACCGTGTGTCTGACAGGTAAAGGTTTTACTCTCCTTCCCCCACGTCAGAGGTTAGACCCAGTGATAGACTGCACATTCACACCATTGTTAGGATAGGAGGTCCTCATGAAACCAAAAATTATGAAGCTTAAAATTCTCCCGTATGGCTCTGTTTTTTTTCTCAAAAGAAATCACAGCACATTACAGAGATATGTTACTGTAGCAGACCAAAACATTTAATTCATCTCTGTTTGAAAGTGACTGTTGGACATTAATCAAAAGTCTTTTCCCTGATTATATTCCAGATCAAAGAAGGGAAAATACAGTGACAGTCCCAGCAAGGCACAGGGGCCCAGCAGAGGACATTGTCCCAGCAGAGGAAAAGCTACTTTCATTTCGGAGACAGTTTAAAGACCGTGTGTCTCGACCTGTTCTGAATGGACTTCTGGATGAACTCTTAGAACGTGGCGTTATAAATGATTCTGAAATGGAATACGTCAGAGAAATGACATCCAGAGCCGATAAAGCACAAGAAGTCATAGATATGGTGCGAAGAAAGGGACCTGCAGCCAGCTCAATCCTGATCGAGGCTCTCAGACAGTGCGACCCATTCCTTTCAGCAGAGCTATTCTCAGCTTAATCAAAGCAACAAACTGTGTGATGAATCTCTGAACAAGGTGGCTGTTTTACAGTCGCACGTTATCTTCAAAGTTAAGTTTAAATGAATAACACTTTTTTTATTTCAGACTTTTTCTAATTCATTGTGGACGACTGGGTAAACATGAAATTAACATGATGTATTTTTTATGTACACATTAAATAATGTTCTTTGGGATCAATTTGTCCTCAGGCTATTTATTTGTAAGTACTACGTTATTACCCACTGGATACATATTACATACACACCACAGTATGCACAGGAAAATACCATAAAAGTTGCAACTTTACAGATGTATTAAAACATCAAACTGTTTTTTCAACATTTACACTTCAGATGAAATAACTTCTTTCTTGTACCGCCTCTTGTCCTTGTCAGCTTCATTCTATGGTTGCACTCGTCTTTTTGGAGCCGGCTTGTTTTCCTCTCTGCTCTCTTTCTGTATTAAAGTTTTACTCTCATAGCTTGAACTGAAGATTTAAAGTGAGTAAAGTTAATGAAACATGCACGACAAACTCTTTGGCTACGTTCAAACTCATTTTCATTTTAAAACTTGATGATACAGACAGACAGACAGATTTGTGGGAATATCTTGTTTTTTGTTGTTTTGATTCATACTCCATTTTTTCTTTTTATATGAATATGTTTTATTTGCTTTTCTTCTAATGTATTTTATTGTATGTATGTGTTCTCTGTGAGTTCTTGTATGTTTTTTAAGGTGTGTTGAATAAAAAAACTAAAAACGACAATCTGCACACAATCTTATGATCTGACGTTGTCCAGCCTGACTGGAACAGTTTGACAGAGCACAGTGACTCACATCTTATATTCATTTCATTTACATTAACTTGAAACTGGTGTTATTATCATATAGTGAAAATCTAAAGCTGTTCCTGGCTGGCTGAGCCCTCGATGTTTCAACATCCTAACAGCGCCCCTGCTTCCTGTTGCGTCATCAAGGCGCGTCTGGGCGGCAGCTGAGACTAAAAAAGAAGGAAGCGACTGCAGAGGTTTGACTTTCTCCTCTTTTGCCTCATTTATATGAACTGGGTGTACAGGATAAAGTAAGGACAGAACTGGACTTCCTTTTATTCACACTTAGTTATTGTTTTGTTCTTGAAGGAGCTGCTGAACGAATGCAGAATGGGAAACTGGCTCTGGGGTCCAAAGGCTGAAGTTCCAGAAACCTCACAGAGAGGTAAGACGGTTTGTTACTCTGTTTACGTGCACTGTGGCTTCAGAAGAGAAACAGTGAGAGTGAATTCTGTGTTTCCTGTTGCTGTGATCATGACACATTCAGCTCTGTTTAAGTACAAAGTCAACAATGATTCAGACTGTAATCATTGACAGCAACGCAGCCGACGTGCCCCGACCTGTTTGATGGAAACCAGACTCGTGTTAGTCCGTCTGATGAGAGTTCATCTGAAGAATGTGCAGCAGAAAAGCCTTTTAAAGTTTGTGGGAAGAAAAAAGTTTAACAGAAAGTTTTTTTCTCTTCCGGGTTCAGTTCCTGGTAGTTGAACTGTCCTCCTGATCGTCCAACAAAAACAATTGGCTGTACAGGAAATACACGATCATGTCTTACAAGCTGTCGACACGGGAGAAGTTTCACACGTGTTTCAGTTCAAACACTAAACTGACTGTTTCGGTCGTTTGTACTTTTTACTGAGAGTTAAGAGGCAGACAGGAAATGAGGACGGAGAGAGAGGGAGAATTATGGAGGGAGTCCAAGCTCCGCTCTCAAGTCAGCAGGACAGAACAGGAAATGTGTCTCCCTTTGGTCTGATATAAATCAGTGTTTGTTGTGACTTGTTGTCTCCAGTGTCAGAGTGTAATCCCACCGTGGTAACCATGACTACAGCTGTACTCGAGTATTTGTTCTGATTACATTACTTCTGATCAACAGCCAAACATCAACCAGGTCACCAACAGCAGACACAGCAGCAGCTAATATTACTGACTAGTCCAACAGCAGTCAGCCCAGCTCGGCGTCTGTCTTTCAGCCTTTTATTTCACCAAGCTCTCACCAACCACTAAAAGTCAGTCCCAGATTTACTCTTGTCCGGCGGCTTCTTGCAGACGTACGAATGACAGAGACACCGTTCACCTGATTACAAGTCAGTGTAGCATCAACAAGTTAACAGACGTTAGTTTATTAAAGTTACAACATGTTGATTTAAAAGTGTGCCAGTTCCATGTATCACATATTAAAGAAGAAGCTTAATTTCTTCTCCATCTTTCAGCTCAGCTTTAACAAAACAAACCTCAGGTGTTGATGAAACACAGTGAATTGTGTTTCCTGATTATTTTGTCTGTTCTCAATCACGACAGTCACCGTCCAGGATGGAGGCGTCTACAACACACCTCAGTTAAGGGGTGTTAACGTGGGAGGGAATATATACATGAACGTCAGCACAAACGGTTAATGTTTCCCTTTAATTAATAATAAAAAAAATACTATTTATGTTCAATTTTGTGTTTGCTTGAAAGGTAACCGCTGAAATCTGTTTGATTATTTTGTATTTCTGTTTCAGTCCAAGCTCCTGCCAGGACAGAGACTAATGTTTCTCCTACAGTCAGAGGTATTGTATTGTATTCCTGACTTATCCAGGTGTATCCAATAGAGATCACATGGTATATGAAGTGGAAATGGGTCCTGTGTCATCGCTTATTAAATCCAGCTGTATATTTCAGTGTACTCAGACGTGCAAGTATACAAGATATTTCCCATGATGATAGTTTAGGACTTTTTCTGTGGATGTCTGGTAAACCTTTTCTGTGTGAATCAAATACATGTTGACTTGTTTATTAGTTCTAAACCTGAGATCATGTCTGAAGACTTTATGTAAGAGGTGTGTGTTATTGAGCCACAGTCTTTGCTCTGCTTGTCCCTTAGATCCTGCTCTGAACGGAGAAAGTAGACCCCAGAATGGCTCACCAGAGGACAAGTTGCTCTCAATTCGGAAAGAGTTTGTTAAACGAGTGTCTGAACCTGTTCTAAACCAGCTGCTGGATCAACTCTATCAACAGAAAATTATAGATCATGAAGAAATGGATACAGCCAGAAGCTGCAATACCAGGGCTAAAATGGCTCGAGCTGTGATTGACATCGCACGAGACAAAGGACCAGATGCCAGTTCATCCCTGATTGAGGGGCTTGTTTCGTTGGATCCAACCGTTTCCAAAACTCTGGGGTTGATCTGAAGTAAAAATGAGACCCTGCAGATGAAACAGGATGAAATCGACTTCCACAGATAGTACCAACTGTACTATAAACTGACCGACCACTTCATTAGGTCCACTTGGACAATCTAATGTGAATCTAATGTGGAATTAACAGGCGTGTTGCTTCAGCAAATCTTCTTAAAACTTCAAAATAGATCATAGGGTTAGCATATATAGGATTGGAATTGGGCCCCAGAATATCAGCCAATCATACTTTGGACTGAGAAATCAGTCTTTAACCTGAGTGGACTGCAGAGGCACTGTTCTGGTTCAGTCTTGGCCAAAACTATCTCAAAAGTAAACTAGAAAATTTCTAAAGAAATTTTGAGTGTGCCCGACTCTGGCCCCCCAGCTTCAGCAGTGATATCACTGCGTAGCCCACGAATTTTAAATTATTTCTGTAGAGTGACATTTGTGGCCACGAGAGCCGTTTGCAAATGTATTTTTTGACAAATGTTTCTCTCCCTCTCCACTCTAGCTCTGGAACATTCTACCAATACACACCCATTGTAAATGTTGGCGTGGTTTTTGGTGATTTTTGGTAAAACCGTTTGGTGAAACTCTTAGAAAAAGTCTCAGCACACCATTCCGAGCCGGTCGTTTTGATACCTTTTTTGTGTATGTGCGACCAAACCTGAGGGAGGAGTAGCACGCTGAAATTCCTGAAATACGTCAGAATAATCAGTATGGAGAATAGTGAATAGTGGCCTTTCTCAGGGGGAAGATACCAACAATATAACAGGTGATTCCAAACTTTTGAACGGCAGCCAAGATTCATCCAAATCCTGACTTTCACCTGACAAACACCTGACTTTCAAACTCTCCTGGTCATTCATCACCTTCCCCAAACATGGCACCCTCCATCCTGCTCCTGGCTGATTTCAACATCACCACTGAACTTCTGGACATGCTTCAGCCTCACTCAACACATCAGTTTCACCACCCATAACCAATGGACACATCCTCGACCTGGTCCGACCTCACAATCTCCGACCACCTCGCTATCACCACGGACACTGACATCCCCATCCCAGAACCCAAACACATGGCAACATCCCTTTCCATGATATCAAGTCCATTTGTCACTCATCCTTACTAACTTGTCTCACTGAAAAACCAGAACTGTCTCCTTGGTACACGCCTGAACTCTGTCCAGAGAAATCCTGGAAACAACAATTAGAGCGGCTCTCCAAGAAAGCCGGTCTAACACTACACATAAGACTTTATCCAGCAATACAAAGATGCTGTTAACATTACACCTACTAATCTGGCCTCACCTGGTCCAGTTCTGCTAACCCAAAGGTCCTTTTCTGTACAATAAACAAGCTTCTCGAACCCATGGACTTTCCCTCATGCTCCTTCACCATCACTCCGCCTCTAACTGAATGTCCGTCCTCCCAGTGTTGCCCTTTTGGTTCTCAACAAATCATTGTCTGACACGAAGACTGCCACCTGCACCCTGGACCCCATCCCTCATCGTATCATGTGCATTTATATAGTTTGTACTGTCAGTATCAAGTTGCATGTGAACAAATAGCTACTGTCATGGCATTAAAACAAATTAAACCACTTTTTAAGACAATTAGACTCCTGACTGAATTAAATTTGCTGTTTGTTGAATTGTTTTTGGTTATTTCAGGATAACTGCTGAGAACTTTGCTATATTCACACAGTTGTTAGCTATAGTGACGTGTGGCAGAATAAAAGGCAGTCTAAGATGATCTGACTTCAAACATTGGCCCCTGTTGTGTGAGCAGCTTGCAAAGTATCAGCACTATCGTCTAATGTGTTGGCACAGCTATGTGAGACTACGGTTTGGATCCAAAGACCTGTAAAAGTTAACACAGCACAACAAGTATTGGTCATGATTGATCATGATAAGACTGCAGTTGAAAATTATCATGCTGGCTAAAACTGGTACATTCACCATGATGATGATTAATGTGTGCTACCGTGATGAATAAATTAAATGCAGAGTTATATTCGATAATCCTGAGCCCAGACGAGACCGCCGAGTTAGCAAACACGTTGCTGAGCATTTAAACATCCATCCATCCATCTGTGTACTTCTTATCCAGGGTCGGGTCGTGGTGACAGCAGGTTTAACAACTTATTCCAGCTCCTCCTGAAGGATCCTGAGTGTTCCCAGGCTAGATAGGCTATGTAGTCATTCCAGTGAGTGCTGGGTCTGCCCCGGGGTCTCCTCCCAGTTGGACATGCCTGGAGCCCTCCAAAGGCAGGCGCCCAGGAGGATCCTGATCAGATGTTTGAACCACCTCAGCTGGCTCCTTTTTGACATGAAGGCGCAGCTCCTCTTCTCCGAGCTCCTCATCCTATCCTTACCTGCCTGTAAAAGCAGGGATCTGTTCACTCGTGCATATTGATCAATACTTATTGTGTATATTTATGTATTAATAAAGATGGCCAACAGATTTACAAAGACAGTAGGCAGTAGTAAGCTTTCAGTAGTATAATTATCCCTGTTGAAACACTGTGTCAGACAGCAGATGAATGAATGTGCTGTAAAAGAACTACAAACAGTATAAATGTAGTGAGTCTCTCCACCTGCTAAACATTTCTATGCCAACCGCAGCAAGAACCTGTTTGTACATTTCTGTAGTCAGAATAAGTCATAGTGTTTTTTAAATGTGTCGTTTAAAGTTTCTTTTATTAATACAAGGAAGTAAAACAAGAGGCAGAGTTGTCTGATGAAGAACGGATGTGAACACAAGGCAGAGTCACTTCCTGTTGTCTGAGTGCCAGCTGAAAAAACACGGAAGCAACTTCCTTCAGCTCGACGTGACTTCTACTCTTTCTGCTCTCGGTTACACTAACTGAGCTGACGGGATAAAGTAAGTATGGAAATGCAGGACGAGGCTTTGTGACATAATAACACTTTTTGTTTTAGTTCTTTGTATTCATGTTTCTTTATTCTTTTCCTCCTGAAGTCAGGAGCTGCTGAAGGAATGCAGGATGGGGAGTTTTCTTTCGACTGGCCGGGCTGCAGAACCATCACAGCGAGGTAAGACAGTTTGTCACTGTGTGACAAAGTCAGCAATGATTCAGACTGTAATCAGTAACAGTGAAACAGCCGATAAGCCCCGACCTGTTTGATGGATTCCAGACTAACTAAGGTGTGTCCATCTGTCGAGTGTTAGTCTGATGAATGTGAGACAGGAAAGGCTTGTTCGAGTGTGTGGGGAGGAAAAAAAGGAGTTGTGCAGGCTGCAGAGGAACGCCGACCTGTTTTCTCTTCACAGGGTTAACAACACAATGAAATGTGTCAGACAAGAGGAACCGCTCTGCTCTGCACGAGAGCACTACAATTATAGAGATAAGCTAAAGAGTCAAATACAACACTATACAAAGTTTAGATGAAAAAGAACAATATAGAAATAAAACATAAAAATACAAAATATAATATGAAAAATATGTGTAAGTGTTCTAACATGTATAAACACGCACTGAAGAGTCACTGCATAAACAGACATGACAGACTATGCACAGATATTGGAGTGTTGATGTAAACAAAGTGCAAAGTGTCTAGAGACAGGTTAAAGTGTATTGCACTAATAACATGAAGTCTGGTTCAGTAGCAGCACTTCATATTTTGCAGCCGTCCTGTTAGATTATGAGTTTAAAAGTCTGTATCTAGAACACAGAGACTGGCGGACACAAACGCAGGCAGACGATAATCAGTTCTCAAGGGTCAAAATCCAGAAAGGCAGTCAGACAGGCAGAGGTACAAAATCAGGAGACTACGACTCGGAAACCAGGAACGAAACTCTGACATGAAACGCTGCAATGCTGCTCTGGGAGACACTGACACACAGGAGGGACGGGAGGACGACACACAGGTGAGACACAGCAGGGGACAGGTAATCACACGGGGGAACAGGAAGTGAACACAGAGACTATCAAAATAAAACAGGAAACTGACACATGACACAGAGACACGACTATCAAAATAAAACAGGAAACACATGACAGACAGTCTGATGGTCGTGCGGCCACGTTCCACTCCTTGATCGTGTACTCAAACAGAGTGGGACAGAAAATGTCCTAAAACCTCCTGACTTTGTTTAATAATCATCTGCCAGCTTGTAGTTCTGAGTGTGAGCTTCAATAAATGACTGCATGACTACAAATACACGTGAACATGTCAATAAATAATAAAAACCTCACACAGAATCCCGCCCACCTATCTGCGGTTCAGGTCGTAGTGCCGCCGACTGCTTTGAATAATAATCTGACTGATACGTTTTTTTCCTTCACTGTCCATTTGAAGTGCGACAAGTTTAACCCTTTAATGGGGCGAGGGACCATATATGGTCACTTCCATAGGCTTTTAAAATGGTGACCCACGTCTCTCAATGAGTCACGTGCCTTTCTGCAGCCAATCAGAGAATGTTAGGCTATGTCACAGGTAGCGTTGCTATGGCCTCTCGTGGATCTACCCTAACCCTAATATGTTGTGCACTGTATCACGTGATACTGAAATAATATATACTTTGATACACTTGAAATAAGTGTCATAAGTTGAAGAAAGAAAGAAACATGAACAACATCTCCTATAAAGTAATCCCACTGACAGCTGTACTCGAGTATTTGTTCTGATTACATTACTTCTGATCAAAAACTAGCGAGTCAACAACTTTGCTAACAGCCAAACATCAACCAGGTCACCAGCAGCAGACACAGCAGCAGCTAATATTACTGACTAGTCCAACAGCAGTCAGCCCAGCTCGGCGTCTGTCTTTCAGCCTTTTATTTCACCAAGCGAAGCGAATATCACGAAAAGTTCACGTATGTTACTGTGACACCAAAGTTACAGGCTGGCGATGGGGTTGCAATCAGCAGCTACACCGCTCGATGGCAGTAAATCCAACACACTGGACCTTAAATTAAAAAACATAATTTACAATCAAATTATTTCAAGTCAAACGTGAGTCTCCTCATTCATTCACACGTGACGTGAACAAAGACAAACTGACTCATCTGCAGGTCTTTCTGTGGTTTGACTTTTCCTGTTCAACACGCACCAACATTTATTTCCTCTGCAGGTCTGAACCCAGCAGACAGCGTTCTGTTCTTTACACATGAGCATCTGTACAGCCTGATGCTCCCATGTGTAGAACAATGGTTCTGTAATACACACGGACAGATGTTTCATCATTTCTCTTCCCAGCACCTTCCAGCTCCTCCTGGGGGCTCCCTTGGCGTTCCCAGGCCAGATGGTCTGTATAGTCCCTCTTTGCCACAACAGTCCGGTACAATGTCCGCATTACTGCTGACACTGCTGGTCCGGCATTTAAACACGTAAGAACATATTCACGTGACACACTGTTATGGACAGAAGAAGCTCGACTAACAACTAGCATAAATACATCTCAGCCAACTCCTTTTGACGCGAGGGAGCAGCGACTCTACTCCGACCTCCTCACCTGAGCCTGGACACCCGACAGAGAAAACTCATTTGGGCCACTCGTACCCACAATGAGGGCTGGAACGTAGATCAACCAGAAAATCGATGGAACGGTTTGGTACAACGTTTCTATCAGCCCATTCGTTCTTCCATAAAGTATGAAGCTACGTTTTCTCTGGAAGAACAACTGCTCAAAAGTGTGGAAAGCTCAGTTTTGTGTATGTCGTATTATCAGTCCTCTGCTCCACAACCAGAACAAAATCTGGGAAATCTCATGTCAGGGTGCTGGCATGAGATTTCCGAGCAATTTGACGCTTTTAAAAAAAAATGGAAACCACCACTTTAGTCTGCCAAAGTCACTGCAGAGGGATGTTAACCAATACAGCCCAACACTGACCAGTCTTTCATCATCTCATCCGCTTTGTCGGATAACTGTGTAGCTTTTTTAGAGAACTTCAAGCTCTGCATAATCCATGGAGAACATGTTAGTCAGGTCCAGGAGGTTATCAAAGTGTTCCTGCCAAGTAAGAAGCTCTCCTCTCTTGCTGAACAGCCTGAGCCTTCCTCCCCCTCCTAGCAGGCTCATGTCATGTAAACCCCTCCATCATTTCATGGTGGTGATTCTGTGAGGGCCGGCTATCAAAGAAAAACATATGAAAGGAAACAATTTAAAGATCATTTTATTCTAATGCACAAAGTATTGATAGTTTACACCTTAGTATTGATGTGCAAATAAATAAATTCTATAGTTTTTCTACTGAAGTCACTTCATTTTGTTTTTTACCATCTTAGTTCTGCAGGTCGAGAAAGATCCAACAAATACTGTCAGGTTAACTTAAATGTGTGTCAGTCTCATGTGAACTCTTCAGATTTGAGGTGAGTGAATTGTTTCCTGATCATTTTGTCTGTTTCATGACAGTCGCCGTCCAGAATGGAGTCAGCAGCAATCCTCAGTTAAATGATGTTACCGGAAGGACATACACATGAATATCACAATGAGTAAATGTTTCCCTTTAATTAATAAATCAAATATTTATGTTTAAGGAGAGTTCGGGTATTTTGCAATGTGGTTGTATGAGGTATCCATAGTCAGAGTGTTATCTACAGCAGACGGTGGTCTGGACACGCAGCTGTGGATGGGTCAGCTGTATATTAGGAATATAGTCACTGCTTTACCACGCCGTCAGACGGCCTTTCTTTGGCACTAACCGTAAAGCTTCTACACAAAAGCCCAAACATGGGGAAATCCGGACCGGCAGTGAGAAGTTGGTAGCAAGTTTATGGAAAGAACTACTAATCATGACGACGCTTGTCGGTACAATTAGCTACAAAATAAGCTTGTTACACTTTAACACACACCTCAAAGTCATGTTAAAACAGAAGTACCTGTGGACCGACAGAGAGAAGACTAATTATTACAACTATTTCTGAGCTGCACATGAGCTGAACTCGAAGCTTCGGTCTCCCTAATGGATCCACAACAGCGCCAGATCACCATCTAATGACGCAAAGTGTATTACCTTGATGAAAAGAGTGTGTAAAGAGTGTTACAATATTTCAGTTATTACAAAAAGGGGTAGGGAACCAAACATAACCACTTCCAGCCTACTAAATGTGCACTCTGTAACATCAGATGTTTGGATGAGCTGTAGGTAACTCACTACAACCTTCGACTTTAAAATACCTGAACTAGCCATTTAATTATGTTCTTGCTAACATGCATTTCATTATTTTGGATTTCTCAAGTGATGTTGCATGTTTCTGTTTCAGTCCAACCTTCTACCAGAACAGAGGAGACTCATGAAGTTTCTCATAGAGGAGGTATTGTGCTGTAAAACAAATATGACGTGCATTTAGCTGAGTTTTCACAATCAATAGTTCAGCGTACAGTAGTTTATATGATCTTTTACAGCTAATGCTAATCTGAATCTTGCTACCCTACCAGCATCTTGATCTAAATTGAATGAATCCTGTTGGGTTCATCCACAAATTTAACTTGCGCTCATCCCAAGCTCAGATCAAAAAAACTATGAAATAAACAAGGAACAATCTGTTTTATATTTTAGCTTCTTTACTGATGAAGCTTCGCACACGCTTTATTCTCTCGATTAACTTCATGAGGTCGTCACCTGGAATGTTTTGTGGCGGTCTGCACCTCCGGGAACTCCTTCAAGACTGTTGGAAAATCATTCAGGTGACCACCTCATGAAGCTGACTGAGAGGATGAAAAGCTTCATCAAAGCAAAAAAACAAAAAAACATGTTTTTGTGTTTACCCTTTTTTTTTGTTTACCACATAATTCCATGTCTCTTATTTCATAGTTAAGATGTCATGAATTAGAAGGTGTGTCCAAACACCTGACTGACTGGTACAGTAAGTCCAGTGTAGTTTGGGTCTGTTTGCTAACTTGGAAAAATACGATGAAATAAATGACTAAAACTGATTTTTTCATCTTTCAGGAAACCTCCAACTGTGCCAAGCTGAACTGAAATCCTATCTTAAAAATACAACAAAGGATCTGTCTCAAGGAACCAGAGAAAATAGATCGACTCCTTTAAACAAGATCTATACAGAGCTTTACATCACAGAGGGAGGCGGCGGGGAGGTTATTAGTGAACACGAAGTGATTGAATTACCAAGTAGAAGGTGTTCAAGTGAGGAGATGAAAATCCCCCTCAATGACATTTTTAAACCTTTAGCAAACGAAGACAACCCTCCTCAGAGAGTTTTGACCAAGGGAATCGCTGGCATCGGAAAAACTGTCGCTGTGCAGAAATTCACTCACGACTGGGCAGTAGGAAAAGTCAACCAAACCACTCAGCTCATATTTCCATTCACATTCAGGGAGTTGAATTTAATAAAAGATAAGTCCTGGAGTCTTATGACGTTAATACGTTACTATTTTGAAGAAGTGAAAGATCTAGAAACATCAGACTACAACAATTCAAGTGTTTTGTTCATCTTTGACGGCCTGGACGAAAGCAAGTTGCCTCTGGACTTTAAGAACAATGAGATGTGCCGCAGTGTCACAAAGAGCACAACATTAGACGTCCTACTGACCAACTTAATCAGAGGGACGCTGCTGCACAACGCCTCAATCTGGATCACAAGTCGACCAGCTGCAGCCACCAAGATTCCCTCTGATATCATCAACAGGGTGACCGAGGTACGAGGGTTTGACGATGAGCAGAAGGATGGCTACTTTCAGAAGGTAGTTAGTGACAAGGATGTGGCTCAGAAGATCTTTGATCATCTTCAGTCAAAGCCGCTGAGAAGTCTGTACATCATGTGTCACATCCCGTCTTCTGTTGGATTTTAGCCACGACTTTCCAGAGTATCCTAAAAGAAACTCACAGAGGTGAGTTGCCAAAGACTGTGACTGAAATGTACACACACTTCCTGATCATCCAGACGAAACGGAAACATGAGAAGGATTATGAGAAAGGTGAAACAGACAAAGATGTGATCATGAAATTGGGAAAGCTGGCATTTGAACAGCTACAGAAGGGCAACATAATCTTCTATGAAAATGACTTGAAAAGTTGTCAAATTGATCTGAAACAAGCTGCAGTTTATTCTGGAGTTTGTACAGAGATCATAAGAAAAGAAAGTGGGCTTCACAAACAAGAGATCTACTCTTTCATACATTTAAGTGTTCAGGAGCTTCTTGCAGCTCTGTATGTGTTGGAGACTTTTATAGACCGTGGAGAAAATCTGCTTCCAAGCCAGACAAGTGTGAGAGTGGCCTCAGAGAAAGGAGAACTTCCCATCATCCTCCTCCACAAGAACGCAGTGGACATGGCTGTGGCCAGCAATTATGGACAATGGGACTTGTTCCTGCGCTTCCTTCTCGGTCTGTCACAGGACAAAAACCAGGAGCTTCTTCAGAAAATATTTGGATTCAAGGGAAGACGTCCGCAGAGCAACCGGGGGACCATCACCTACATTCATGACAAGATCAAGAAACTGTCCTACACCGACAAGAGTATCAACCTGTTCCACTGTTTAAATGAGTTGGGTGACCAGTCTCTGGTAGAACAAGTCCAAAAGTACCAGAGCTCCGGGGATGTTAGTAAAATCTCACCAGCACATTGGTCGGCGCTGGCCTTCCTGCTGCTCGTTTCCAATGAGAACCTGGACGTCTTTGACCTGAAGATACACCACAGATCAGATGGAGTTCTGGAGAGGCTGCTGCCTGTGCTCAAAGCATCAAAAACTGCTTTGTAAGTATTTGGCCTAAATAAAACCAACGGCACTGCCAGGTTGTGTTTGAGAGAGTCGAAGATGTTGACTGTCACTTTGTTTTTCACCTTTAGGTTAAGTGACTGTAACCTCACTGACAGATCTTGCAAGTATGTTTCATCAGCTCTCAGCTTTAAGTCTTCTGGTCTGGAGGAGTTAGACCTGAGCAGTAATGAACTGAAGGACTCTGGAGTGAAGCTGCTCTCTGAAGGTCTAACAAGTCCCAACTGCAAACTCAAGAGACTCCGGTAAGAACTTCATACATGACTCAATGTGGTGATCTATAGGTTGAATGTGCAATGTGTAGAGCTCCACGAATCTTTTATTTTTAATAAAGAAACCCAGAAAGTTCCCTTTATAGATTAGAAAAATGTTCTTCCAGAACATTAAAGGGTTTTTATGTCGTCCTCATGAAACAAATAATAGTTTTATATAGTTATATAACAAGATCATTTATAGTTTTGCATCTTTTGGAGCAGCCAGTTCAAACATGTCAAATATGGACGCTTGGTCAGTGGCTTCAAACTATGTACACTTCATATCTGGATGTGACTGTGTATGGATGAGTCAAACAAACACAGGACTTTAACCAGGAGACGGCTGTTCGTGTCCCGTGTGAAGCGGTCAACGTAGATTTCTCTTCAACTTTTGTACGTAACTTATGAACCCGAACGTTTCCTAAACCCAACCTGAACCACTAAAATAACAAAGAATCTTTCATCTGTGTTTTCAAGCCAATAAATGTGGTGAGCGCTACATAATTCATAACACTCTTTTTGTTCCTTTTTGTGTAGTTTGAAAGAATGTGGCATAACAAAAGAAGGATGCAAATCTTTGGCCAGCAGTCTGATGTCAAACCCTTCCCACCTGAAAGAGCTGGATCTCAGCAAGAATAAATTTTATGATGAAGGACTGGAGCTACTCTCAGGAATTCTCAGCAAATGCTCTTTGGAAACACTGAGGTAAAATGTTAACTACATGTCTGATACTGTCCTGAGGGTGGTGCTACAGGAAATGTCATGGGGTCATTCAAATCTAAAGGGTTCATCCTCTCGGGATCAGGAAAAGGATCAGGACATTTCATATCCATTTTATTATGTACAAGTGGAGATTTTGCCCCCTAATGGTGGTGCGAGGGGGATGAATTGGGGTCGATTCTCCATCCTCATCCTTGTACTGGAGAGTTAAGAGCCAGGTGTCTTTCCTATCTGCAGGTTATCAGAGTGTGGCATCGCAGGGGAACTTGACACTTCAGGTCTTGACTTGAAGACATTTCACTTGAAAAACCTGGATCTAAGCAGGAACAGTTTCAGAGGACGAGCAGTCACTCAGCTCTGTGGCTTACTGAAACATCCCGACTGTCAGCTGGAGAGATTATGGTAAGATTCAGCAAAGGTAAGACTCAAACCTTCAAATGCACTAAACATAAAGGCATAAAGGAAAGTCTACTGTTGATAGCTAACATGTAAATAAGATGGGAGTTTTAGTCGTTTGTAGGCTAGTAGTTTACCCCTGCTTCCAGTCTTTGTGCTAAGCTAGGCTAAGCATGGCCTGGTCCTAGGGGTGCACAGAGATGGTTTTCACTTTCTGTGTTCTAAAAGCTAAATATTTATTTACTATCACAGTAAATTCAGCTGGTCTTGACATACATACATACATACATTTTTTTTAAAGGCTTTTTAAGACAAACCTACAAAAGGAATGTGCAGCAGATCTGGCCTCCGCTCTGGCTTTGGACCTTTCCCGGCTGAAGGAATTGGATCTGGGAGGAAACCAACTGTGTGACGATGGAGTGACGGAGATCGCTGCTCTGCTGAAAGATCCAAACTGCAAAGTGGACACACTGAGGTGAGACAGTCCTCATGCTTAAAGTATAGGTAAATAGGTGTAGGTATAAGGTCCTGGGTAAAGTGCGTTAGTCAGGACCATTTAGATAAGTTTGTCTGACTCCTGAACAGGAAGCCAGGCTGGGAAAATGTGTTACAGTTGTTGGGATAACACACTGCTCAGCCACTTGGAAAAGAATGGGCCAAAGTGCAAGAAAGATGATTCATGTTTGACCAACAGTCAAAAATGAGATTTCAGTGACTATCGAGTGTATGTGTCCTTTGAAGATGTGAAGACTTGGAGTGTCCTTAGGGTCTCTGTAATGAGAACTGTGGCCACATTCTCGCAGTGGGGTACGGTACAGGAATGGTTTGCAGTATGAAGCAGTTGGGATGAGGGAAAAACATTGGTTTCTCTTCTGGAACATGTACGGTCAACACCTTTTTCTTGACCAGCAGTGACCTCACGTGTGGTCACATGGTTGGGGTACAGGTGTGGAGTCATCGGCAGGTTAACAAAGACGTGTTGATCCTCGTCCGTCCCTGTCCCGTATGTTTGAAAGTCTCACCCACCTGGTCCGAGGTTGGGGTCTGAAGCTGCATATTACCACCTGTTACTGTTTCCCAACAGATTGGCTGGCTGTCGGTTCACAGACAGCGGCTGTGCTGTGCTGGCTTCCAGTCTGAAGTCAAACCCTGCCCACCTGAGAGTCCTGGATCTGTCAAGAAATTACCTCCAAGACTGTGGTGTCGAAAAACTTTCAGAGTTCTTGGCAGAGCCGCTTTGTCAACTGGAAACACTGAAGTGAGTATTGAGGACACCTGTCGCACATTCAGATGTTACAGGCCATTTATACGTAGAAGACAAACATTAAATAAATGGTTCATAACAGAGTATTTGTTATAATATTGAAATATGTAACAAATAAATATGACACTAATCTGATACAAACACAACGTGCTGCAGCCGTGGAAGCAATCAAACACAGTTAATGTTACCGTTAAAAGTTGCCAAAAACACCACCACGGAAAGCTGCAAAGAAATTGTAAGTTCAAGTTTTTCATATGATCATCGCCAGAAAATGTTATTTCTTGGTGCTCCATCTTCTCGTCATCCGAGGACAGCAGTCTCTCTCAGACAGGCTCATTTTGTGCTCGTGTAGGTTCAGTATCTTCAGTCTGACCCGTGTGAGCTTCAGTCTGAGGACAACGCTCAAATATTTATATTTAGGCTGCAGTACCAAAGACTTTATTATTTTCATTATTACACCTGAGTTTGAATACATTTTTATTCATCATCTGTTTATACAGCAGCTCCCACAGCCTCCTGTTATATTTGCTTAAATCTGCTCACAGCTCCATCAAAGTTTATTTTATTTCTACACTTCCATGAAAAGTTCCAACACAACCTGTGAGAACTGTTTAAATGTCTCCTTCCAGCCTGAAATGCTGCTCATTGACAGCAGCCTGCTGCCGGTCTTTGACCTTTGCCCTCAGCTGCTCCTCGGCTCTCAAAGAGCTCGACCTGAGCTACAACCAGATGGACCAGGGGGTGGAGCTGCTTTCTGATTGGCTGAGGAAACCTCAGTGTAAACTGGTGATACTAAGGTGAGTTTTTATTTTTTTTATATCAAACTAAATTTCCTGTCACTCTTTCTTCCCTGGATCAGTTCGTTAAATTAAGCTGAAATAAACTGATGTTGGTTTAAAGGGATATTTTTGTGAAATACACTGCAGCCAGCAGCTTGTTATCTTAGCTTAGCTTAAAGACTGGAAACAGAGGGAAACAGCTAGCCTGTCTCTGTCCACAGGTAGTCATGTGTCATATGTGTTGTTTGTCTGTGTTTTCTCTGTCAGGTTGTCAGAGTGCACAGAGAGCAGCTGTGAGTGTCTGGTCTCGGCTCTGAAGTTGAACCCTTCATACCTCAGAGAGCTGGAGCTGAGCAGGACCGATCCAGGAGGTCCAGGTCCGAAGATGCTGTCCGACCTGCAGGAGAACAGTCGTTACACACTGCAGGCGCTGACAGTGACGAAGTGATCAAACGTCTGAACAATGAACAACACCTGAGTGACACTGACAGGCTGAACTTACATTAAGTATCTTCTGAATGATAGAAGATATTTCAGGGTGTTTCAGGTCTGTTCATTTAAACTCAGAGATGTTTGGACCGAGCAGCTGTGGACGCTGTCAGTCCAACGCACGAGTTTCCCTTTAATACGTCCGGTACCTGAAAAACCTTCTACTGAAAGACTCACTGAGTGATGCTCAGTCTGGATTCAGACAACATGTCTACCACCATGTCAGACCTGACAGCGCTCCAGCTTCTTCAGAATAAGGCACTTCCTGTCACCCTCTGATCTACGAACAGTCCTTCACAGACTCATATCATGGAACTGTAACTCACTCTACCTCGGCATCTCTCAGGTTTACGACTATAACTCAGCCTCGGCCTCGTCCCGTACAGCATCACCAGGATCGTCCCACCGTGGCGTGCTGGCTGTGCCCTGTGAAAAGAGGCCGAGGACGGGGAGTTTTGGGCTCTGGATGAGGCTACCGGAGGTCATTTGGTCAGCCTAAGTCTGCTGATGCTTTTGTTCTCTGGGTTTAAACTGTATTTTTATTATTGTACATTGGAGGATCAGCCACAATCTTTCCTCAGAGTACTGGAGGCGTACAGGTCCTGCAGCAGCCAATCACCTTCTCTGCAGACCGAATGACACGCTGCAGTCTGCCCGTGTCCTTGGCGGTGGCAGCAGCGTACCAGATGGTGATGGAGGAGGTGAGGATGGACTCAATGATGGAGGAGTAGAAGTGCACCATCATGGGGTCAAATAGTCAATTTTGCTGAGGAACCTTCCTCACTGAGTGAAATGACCCAGAAGTGTTAACGTGTCCGTCATGATAAGAGCTGTTTGAATCCTCTAACTGTTAAGGAAAGGAGCTTCAATGCTTCCTTTATTATCTCCTTTAGCATAGGCTACACGGAGCATCCTTTAGGAAAGGAAATGAGGTAATGCCGTCCCACAATTCCTTGCGGCAGCGACAAAGCACTGTTCATTCATTAAAAACAGACATTAAAAAAACATCAGTGTGTTTAAACAGTGTGATCAGCCTGCAGAGAGAGCGTGTGAATATGAACATACGTGTTGACGTGATGTCACACTCTGATCATTGTGTGTGTTCTGTTGTTGACTGTGGAGCTGCGTTCACACACAGAGTACAAACTGTTTGGAACTGTGCCATCCAGCGTCCTGCAGATCATCATGAAGTTCCCGTTGCTGATTCATCATATACATTAAACTTTAACGTCTTCAAACATGAGAAAAACTTTATTTAGCGTCTTCAGACATCAGAAAAACTTTATGAGAAAAAGTTTATTTAACGTCTTCACTGAGTCACTGAGGTTAGGCGTGCTGTCTTACTGTGTTTGTTGGTTATTAGATGATAGTTTAAATAGTGAAGTTTTGATTTCACTCAGATAGAATAGACTCTGTTTTTTACACAGTTCTTTTTGTTATATTTATTTATTAATTCTTTCTTTCATTCTCTATTTGTAATTAATCTGAATTTCATTTAATAAATAACTTTGTGTTCACCAAAATGATTTGATTTAGGTTTCTTCCTTTTCCCACACAAGCTGAACAAAACAAACATCCTCAAACAAACGAAAAACTTTATTTAAAGTCTTCAAACATGAGAAAACATGTAATAAATAATAATAGATTACTTTAAAAAAATAGATTACTTTTAAAGTAATAGATCACTTACAGAAATACATAACTTTTAAAATAATAGATTTTATTTACTTTACTTTACTTTTACTTTATTCAATATTCTCAAACTTAATTTAACTTTAAAATTTCAGGATTAGGTGGGTAAAAAGTCAGAATTTCAGAAAAATGTCAGAATTTTAAGGAAAAAAAGTCAGAATGGGGGCAGGGGGGTCTATGGCTCAATTGGTAGAGCATCTGCCCCCTACCACGGTGGCCCAGGGTTCAAATCTGATCTGTGGGAAGAAGTCAAGTTTATTTAACGTCTTCAAACATGAGGAAAAACTTTATTTAACGTCTTCAAACATGAGGAAAAAACTTTATTTAACATCTTCAAACATGAGGAAAAAACTTTATTTAACGTCTTCAAACATGAGAAAAAACTTTATTTAACGTCTTCAAACATGAGGAAAAAACTTTAACATCTTCAAACATGAGAAAAAACTTTATTTAACATCTTCAAACATGAGGAAAAAACTTTATTTAACATCTTCAAACATGAGGAAAAAACTTTATTTAACGTCTTCAAACATGAGAAAAAACTTTATTTAACGTCTTCAAACATGAGGAAAAACTTTATTTAACATCTTCAAACATGAGGAAAAAACTTTATTTAACGTCTTCAAACATGAGAAAAAACTTTATTTAACGTCTTCAAACATGAGGAAAAAACTTTAACATCTTCAAACATGAGAAAAAACTTTATTTAACGTCTTCAAACATGAGGAAAAAACTTTATTTAACGTCTTCAAACATGAGGAAAAACTTTATTTAACGTCTTCAAACATGAGGAAAAAACTTTAACATCTTCAAACATGAGGAAAAAACTTTATTTAACATCTTCAAACATGAGGAAAAAACTTTATTTAACGTCTTCAAACATGAGGAAAAAACTTTATTTAACGTCTTCAAACATGAGAAAAAACTTTATTTAACATCTTCAAACATGAGGAAAAAACTTTATTTAACATCTTCAAACATGAGGAAAAACTTTATTTAACGTCTTCAAACATGAGAAAAAACTTTATTTAACGTCTTCAAACATGAGGAAAAAACTTTAACATCTTCAAACATGAGGAAAAAACTTAATTTCACGTCTTCAAACAAAAAGAAAAAATCAGAATTCTGAGTAAAAAAGTCAAAATTTTTAGAAAAAAAAGCTAGATTGTGTGAAAAAAGTCAGATTTTTCAGAAAAAAAGTCAAAATTTTTAAAGAAAAGTAAGAATTTTAAGAAAAAAGTCAGAAAAAATTCAGATTCTAAAGAAAAAAATTAAAATTTTCAGAAAAAAAAGTGAATTGTCGGAAAAAAGAGTAAACAATGTAAGAATAAAAGTCAAAATTTTGAGAAAAAAAGTCAGACTTAAGAAAATTTTTAGAAAAAAATCTGATTCATCAGAAAAGTCAAAATTTTCAGAAAAAAGTATTTTTAAGAAAAAAGTCAATTTTTGAGAAAAATTTGATTAAGAAAAATTGTCAGAATTCAGAGTGAAAAAAGTCAAAATTCGGAGAAAAAAAAGTCTTCTTTTCAAAAAGAATTTTGAGAAAAAAATCTGATTCTTAAGAAAAAAATTCTAAATTTTGAGAAAAAAGTCAGAATTTTTAGAAAAAAAATCAGAATTTTTAGAAAAAAGGGTAAGATTTATAAGAAAAAAAGTCCATAAAAAGTAATAGATAACATTCACAGAAATAGATTACTTTTAAAATTATAGATTACTTTTAAAATGATGATTACTTTATTCAACATCTTCAAACATGAGTAAAAACATCAGAATACGGAGAAAAAAAGTCAAAACTCAGAGGAACAAAACTTACACTTTTGAGTGGAAAAAGTCAGAATTAGCGCGGTGTCATACAGGATCAGGCGCCGCGGCAAAAACGGAGGTCTTTCAATTCATTTCAGTGGAGGCCGGCAGTCTGCAACGCAGAAGTTGCTCCCCAAAAAAAGTTGAACCTCCACAGACAGACGTCTTCAAACATGAGGAAAAAACTTTATTTAACGTCTTCAAACATGAGGAAAAAACTTTATTTAACATCTTCAAACATGAGGAAAAAACTTTATTTAACATCTTCAAACATGAGAAAAAACTTTATTTAACGTCTTCAAACATGAGGAAAAAACTTTATTTAACGTCTTCAAACATGAGGAAAAAACTTTATTTAACGTCTTCAAACATGAGGAAAAAACTTTATTTAACGTCTTCAAACATGAGGAAAAAACTTTAACGTCTTCAAACATGAGAAAAAACTTTATTTAACATCTTCAAACATGAGGAAAAACCTTAATTTCACGTCTTCAAACACAAGAAAAAAATCAGAATTCTGAGTAAAAAAGTCAAAATTTTTAGAAAAAAAAGCTAGATTGTGTGAAAAAAGTCAGATTTTTCAGAAAAAAAGTCAAAATTTTTAGAAAAAATCAGAATTTTTAGAAAAAAGGGTAAGATTTATAAGAAAAAAAGTCCATAAAAAGTAATAGATAACATTCACAGAAATAGATTACTTTTAAAATTATAGATTACTTTTAAAATGATGATTACTTTATTCAACATCTTCAAACATGAGTAAAAACATCAGAATACGGAGAAAAAAAGTCAAAACTCAGAGGAACAAAACTTACACTTTTGAGTGGAAAAAGTCAGAATTAGCGCGGTGTCATACAGGATCAGGCGCCGCGGCAAAAACGGAGGTCTTTCAATTCATTTCAGTGGAGGCCGGCAGTCTGCAACGCAGAAGTTGCTCCCCAAAAAGAGAAGTTGAACCTCCACAGACAGCCTGAAGTGTCTCTGAGACTATCCAGGTGGATTCATGGACTGAACTCTGATTATCTACCTGTGTGTGTTCTCACTTTGTTTGTTTCATGTACCAGCTTCTAAATCTGAGTCCGACTCGCAACTTACGCCGCAAAATATAATGAGAGAGAGAGAGAGAGAGAGAGAGCTTTGGTCGAGAGACATAGAGTAACAACACAGAGAGCGAGCGCCGGCCTCCATAAAGCTGTCATTAATCAGAGAAATAAAACGTTATTTCCTGATTGTTTCACAGCGGTTACATTCAGCAGGTATAGACACGCCCACAGCAGCCCACCTCAGCTCCCCTCACCGCCCACCACCGGACAACTCGTGTTGCTGCAATCCCTGATCCTGTCTGAATTTACGCTGAAAAGAGTGAAGAGAAAAAAGAAATTTTTACAAAACAGACTGAATTCTGAATTTAAGTCAGAATTAAAAAGGAAAAAAAACCTAAATGCTATTATTAGTATTTTATTACTTTATAAAAAAAATCTGAATTCTGAGAAAACCGTACTGAAGATGGACTGAGGACTTTTTGTACACAGCTCTGTGATTTAAGGATTGTTGGAGATCAAAGATGATTAAAGTCGAGCTGTCATGATCAGACTGAATTACTGATTATGATTTATGAACCTGAGGGTGAAAATGAGCTCATACGTCTGTGTTCACTCCTGCTTTCAGTTTTTTTTTAATAATAAAGAATAAAAAGTCAGAGACAGGAAGAGAAGTGACACTCTTGATTTCAGAATCAAACTTTATTTCAGTTTC